>MNCI01007215.1:689926-725740 GCA_015680685.1 Gnetum montanum
AGTTGCATAGTTCAGTGTGTGTACGGTAAGTGGGAATGGATGCTGATGCTAGTTAATTTAGACTTAGTCCTTAGTTAGAGTTAGCTAGTTTCTCAACCCTTCACCTCAATAGCATAGGAGAAAAACACATAAAAGACTATAAAAATCATATACCTCAGACTTACTTAACCATACACCGTGACAACTACAAGTAAGTCTGGGAAGATAACGAATGATTAACCCCAAGTGTTCCATGGGGCATGTAGGCATTTAGTCTATGGATTTCGACTGGATCGTGCGTGCTACGCTCGTTTCGTATGGTTGAGTGTAGGGGTACCTCGCCACTCATCACTCATTAACCAATTTTTAACTGATCCTAACACTAGCATCTGTTCTAACTTGCCGTACACATTCTGAACCAGTGTAACACTACTAGAATTACCAAACACTAATCGTTATTGGGTTACCAAGCATTACACACATGCTCGAAGTGGTTGTGCTTGTGTAATTTAATGATTTGCTTAATTGATCAAAATGAATTGTTGTGCTAATAACATAAATGTAAACTGCATAAAATAAAATAAATGCATAAAGAAATAAAATAAAAGAATGCATAAGAAAAAAAATCTCAAGTGCTACAAGGATGAATCAAAAAGCTCATCTTTAATGTCATACACAAGGTGTGCTCAGGTACATAATGCTCGAATAAAGATCCATTCACACTTAGACCTCCTACTGTGGGCACTTGGAAAATACTCTAACTTTCAAATAGACTACAAGAGTTTCACTACTTGACTGCTAAAATACTTCTTCTTCAATTGTGCACATGGGCACTATATTTATAGGCTTGGGAGAAACTACTCTAATAATTAGAGTAACTACTCTAATAATTAGAATAACTACTAAAATAATCGCTAGAGTAACCTCTCTAATAATTAGAATAAACCGCTAGAGTGACTACTCTAATAATTAGAACAAACCATTAGAGTAACTACTCTAATAATTAGAATAACTGCTAGAGTAACTGCTCTAATAATTAGAATAGACCACTAGAGTAACTACTCTAATAATTAGAATAATTGCTAAAGTAACCACTCTCATCATACCTCCACGATTGAATGAAAACTCATCCTCGAGTTCATTACAAAATATTGGGAAGGTATGGGATTATTAACTAATTGACAATTGATGGTAGAATGGGATGATAGACTCAACATGCCTAGTGAATGGATCAATAAGCATATTACAACATTAGTGTTCATGAACATTGTGGTGAACACTTGTACATAAATGACATCCAAGCCATTATTTAAAAAGTTGAAGAGAAAAAGAGAGAGAGAAAGAAGATGGAACTTGTTGCCACCAATGTCAAGATTGCACCTTCTGTTGTTTATCCATAGCCATGCCACCAAACTTTCTCCTTTCATAAATGCTCTAGTTTTGGTCCATCCTGAGTGCTTCCTCCAATCCCATTCCATTGTTTGTATGATTTCTATATGCACACACAACACAATCACAAATGATCAAGGATAGATAATCTACAATGCAGTTGATACCTTGCCTTGATATGAAGCGCATTGGCTAAGTTGTGGTTATGGCAGAAACTGATTTGGAGATTTATCACAGGTGACTACCCAAGGTGTAGGGTTTAGGCAAATAGTAAAATGGAGAAAATTGAAAAAATTGTGCTAGTGCCCCCACAACTAAGAGCAAACCTTTAGTAGCTAAGATGGAAAAATATGAGGAACAAGAAAGATGGAAAAAAATAACAATGGCAACACCAATAAAATGGATGTCATGGATGGGGATGAAACAAGAGATGATTAATTGCAAGAAATTTTTAAGGAAAATAACTTAACAATTGCACCAAAAAGGAATGCCAATGGGTCCTCCCCAAAGTAGGCTCATGCCTTTTATGCCCTGACAAACCCATAAAACAAAGAGTCCATAGTCTCTAGGAATGTTATTTGGAAGCATGAGTTAAAAACTTACCCATAAGAATTCATCAAAGAAAAATAATGCATCAACCCAGAATGGACTAATGATAAAACTGGTAATGAGGTGGAAAATGGGAAGAAAGATGGAAAGGAGAGAATGGAATGGAATCCCAAGAACAAGGTTGTGTAAAGCCCCTTGTGTATTTCACGGTTAAGATAATTGAGTAGAACTTCATCCCAAATCCAAAATCAAACTAATCACATTCAGTGACTTTGCATCAATACACTTGGCCAATTCATTCTCTTGAAGCAATAAGAATTCCTTCACAAAGAGTGATCACTATCTTGAGGAGAGCGAGATGGAGAAGCAAGAAGTGAGAAATTGAGAAGTCTCAAAATTTGTATAAACTTTTGAAAACTTAAAATGGCCATAACTATTGAATTTGGAGTTTATTTTTAACCAAAAAAAAATCAATTTCAACCAATGTAAACATTCTAGATGCAATGAAATGGTTAGATTTGGCCATTGGAAAATGAAAAATTACTTTCTAATCCTTTACTTAAGGATCGAAAATAATTAGGATTCAATGCTTAAGAAGAAATGCATGGTAGTTTCAACCTCATTTATAAAAAGTTAACTATTGTGAGACCCATAGAAAGGTCCATAGAAGCCATGGATTACCAACATACTTGATTTCTTCAACTTACTGATGTCCACAACCTAAAGAATAAATTGGAGAGTAATGGAAGCCCAAGCCAATGAATAGATAAATGTCCTTGAGAATCAAATTAATAATATTAGGGATGTTTGAGAAGAGATTCATTAATTAAATCAAGGGTTTGGGATAGAGATGCAAAATATGTCATAGGAAATTAGGAAATTGTCCCAAAGTTTAGAGGATAAATGATCAGATGTGCAAGAAAAGATGAATTCCTTTGCATACTCCATCAAGCAATTAATGACCATCTCACTCAACCTTCAAATCGTATTCATATTCCACCTAGAGATCATCATCAATATCACGATCAATTTCCCCTAGGAATACACCTAGAAACCAACCCCCACCTATTGATTACCAAGATACTAATATCCCTTCTTTAGGTCATAGAGAAGAAACCAAAGGTGAGGGATATAGGAACTAGCTTAATCCACTGAGAGAATTATTGACACAAGTTCATGCCAAGAAGGTAAAATTAGACCATTATGATGGAGCCCTTGGATCTAGTGCCAAGGCAAAGGATTAGCCTGATATAATGAAAAATTACTTTGATATGCTATATCTATTAAGTCAAGAAAATTTAGAAGTCATCTTCCTATATTTAAGAGGTCTTGCAGCAACATGGTGGAATGAATTGAGATCTCAAGGTTAGATTACAAACTGGCTCAATTTTTATCAAGATTTTGAATAAAAATTTGTACTCGATTCTTTTCTCAAAGAGTGCAAAATGAGATTTCATTTCTTAGGATTTGGAAGGCAATTTGTAGAAGATTACTACAAAGAGTTCTATGATCTTTCGTGGTATGTAAGCCATCGATATGAAGGAGAATTAGCTTCAAAGCTCATTAGTAGACTACATGTACAAATACATCCCTAGACATGAGCACATAATCCTTAGGAATTTTATGAATAATGTAGAATTGCTAAGGATTATGAAGAATCAAATCAAGTATGAACCATCCTTGACAAGCTACCTTTCCACAAGACATAGTAGAAGAAACACAAACTAATAGAGCTTGATCAAGGATAGGATGTTTTGTTTGTGGTGAAGATCATCTTAAAAAAGATTGTCCAAAACTTTTAGAAAAGGTACAAAGGACCAATCAAACTAGGAATCAAAAAGAATTTCTTGAAGGATACATGAATAATCTTAACTCCTCATAATGAGGTGCCCCTTCATTTCAAGGTTAATTACATTATTACAATTTGTTTCCATCCTTGACAAGGGATGGGACATTACAATAATCTAAATGGCTTGGATTAGTTCTTAACATATTAGGGGTATCTCTTCATGAAACTTAGTGCTAAAATATGTGAACTCTTTTACTTAATGTTTTTATATCTTTAGGATTATCACATGTTGTTGATTATGCATATTATCTAAATTTATTGCTACTTCATGATGTGTCTTTAGAAAGAAGTTTGTAGGCTTTGTCCTGTATGATGTTGTTCAAAAAGGGGAAGAGTGTGTATGATTTTCATGTATGATTTACTATCTATGATTTACTAACCCATTTTCAAAAGTTCTAAACATCACCAAAAAGAGGTAGATTGTGGACCTTTTGGTGTGTCAAAATGTTAGGTAAAATGGAGACAAAGTTTGTGTGCATGGTTGTGTATTTATTGTATTTATAGGACAACATACATGGGACACCAAGATGAGATAAAGTCTACATTAATGATAAGAAATGAATTGGTTTAGTGATCAAAGGAGAATTTCATCCACAAGGTCTCAAATGAACATGCAAGAACTCACAAACATGGACAAGGACCAAATAACTAATAAGAAAAGTTATTATCATTAAAGCATGAGATTATGAACAAGAAATAAAAAATTCAAAATGCAAAGGAATGCTAAAGAAAGACATGTCTGAGAAAAAATAGACATCTTAATAGAATTGAAGGATGCTTAGGTAAAGACATCTTCAAGAAACACCAGATGTCTCTCATCAACCAAAGACATCTTTCCCTAGACAAGGACATATTCATAGAATGCAAGCAAATTTTAGAAAGCATCTTTCCCTAGACAAAGACATATTTCTAGAATGGAGGAAAATATAGAAAGACATCTTAGGCACAAAGAAGACATCTTCTATGACCATTAGCTAGTCATTTCATGAGTTCCAAGGTGGACTTGAAAACATGGTGACTATAAAAAGACATCATTCTTAGTGGGAAATATGCAAGCTCTTGTACTCTCATAGTGAAATCAATTGTCAATCATTATAATCATTGTTGCTCCTCATTGTATTATCATTTGTTCATTGTAAAGCATGTTGTACCTCAAAGTGCAACGATCATCAAACAAAGTTGCATTCATCCCTTGTAATTTTTTTTCTCCCTTGGACCCTATAGGATTGATGTCCTTCTTATGGTAAGGTGTATTACTTAAGCTTGTTGGAATCCTACTAGATTGAGTGGTTGTGTGGCATCACAAAATTCCAAAGCTAAGTTCAAGATTGTAAAGGATATGGAAGCCTGGAAACCACATTTTAAGCTTATCAGGACCTTTCAGGTTTGAGTGGTTGGTGTAGCATCACAACACTCTAGAGTAGAGCTTAGATATTATGTAGGGTGTTCCCTTCAAACACATTTGAGAGAAAAAAAGTCTGGAGGTGTGCTACCAATCTACCCTCTAAGTGTGCACTTCGTAATTTGGGTAACCATGTTAAATTTGATGTGTGTGCTTTGTCCAAAGAATTTAAATTTGAGGAACTTATTCATCCCCCCTCCCCCCTTCTAAGTTCAATGATCCACATCTTATATGTTTTTTGAGATATCCAGTTGACTTTAGAACCTAAGTCCAATGATTCCTTGCATGGTGAATTTTAAGCAATTTGTAGATAAGTCAAAGGAATTGTAGGATCTATCTTTTCTTGGGAAGTGTCCCTACCTTTATCTAATCTAATACTATATTCGTTAGCATGAAAGTTGTAAGATTCTGATTTGATTGTGGAAGAATCATAGTGCTAATAAAAGGATCTATCATATAAGGAACATAATTCATTAAAATCCTAACTCTATCATCTCTTTTAAAATTCATCCTAAATAAATGACATTTCTTAGATTCTCCTTTGGTATTTCTTGTATGACCTTTTATATGTATATTCAATGCCCTTGTAGAATTTCTCTACTAAGGTTGTGATGGAAATTCTCCTTGAATTATAGGTGGTGATACTAGTGGTAGAGAATTAGATGACTGACCTAATGAACCAGTTGTTGGTTGATGTACATATGAATTAGAATCCATACTTGAAGTGGTAGGTCTATAATACTTAGATGGATAATATTGAAAAGTGTGAACTACTATGTTCCCTATAGATATTGGGCACTACACATAATATCCATAAAGCTCTAGCTATTGATACAGATATTTCTACCTTAGCAATGGCATTACCCATGCTTATGATTATTGCCACTATTGTTGGTATTGCTCTTGTGGTTGAGGGTAAGCTCCACAAGGGTAGTAAGCTCGTTGGAAGGATTTTTTGCAGTTACCTTGATGGTAAGATAATCGTTTTGGAATTTTCTTTATGATGAATCTTAGATTAAGTGCATATGTCCTTGATTCTTATAAGTGGACAATCATAGGATAACATCCCTTAGGATGTTCATACTCACATACTTTGCATCCATTCATATATTTTAAGCTCAAGTTAGTACATTCTTCCACTAAAGCAACGTTTCCTTTTTTTATAGTGTTCACATCCATAATCTCTTTTCGTTTTCTTCTCATTGCCCTTATTGAAGGCTTGCTTAGTTCTTTCTTATACAATTTTCAAAGCTATAGAAAATGTTTTGTCCACTAAGTCCCACATCTTTTCTACATGGGTTGCTATATCATTAATAGATTTTTGAATCTGTAGAGTTTTCTTCTAAATCATATCTTCCAAGGTTTATTCCTCTTTCTTAACACACACTCGTACATCTCTTTTTCAAACAGATGAATCTCAATTATGTTTCTCAACTAACTCTCTTTTCTTAACTCATCTTTCTTATTCTCCACTTGGTCTATTAGCCTCTAGATTTGATGGGTAGTCATTTCCAATAGTCTCCATTGGAAATAGACCCTAAGGACTTATTTGGTTTTATTCCTCAACCCATCAATAATGTGCCTAAGCTACTCCCTTTGGTAAAATCCATGGCCTAGGCATTTATGAAGAAGAGAGTAGTATCTATCCATTACCACATCAAATGATGTTTGTATCCCTTGTTCCATCCATGGATTTATTTTCTTATATTGGAAACGCTTGAGAAAGTTTGATATTTTTCATTGAAGAGTTCAAGCATGGTACTCCATCTTGTGATTGATTTAGGTTCCAATGATCTATACTAACTCTCTACCTTTTTGATGAGTATCTTGGAAAACAACTTGAGCTTTTGCTACTCACTTTCAATATTCTTTAGGGCACAAGTAATGTAACACACTTGAAGGTGATGTTTTGGATCTACATTATATTCACCTTCAAACATAGGAATATTATTCATATCAAGTTGCTTGATCCAACTATCCCTCACATGTTTGGTTGGAATATACACTACTTTCCAAATGTTAATCATGCCACAAGTGGACAATAGGGGCTCTTCATGGTTATTAAGTTCATATGCTATGTTGTAGTGATCTCTCCTTTGGTACTCATATCACTTTCTCTTCATGTTTGTTCTTGTCTCTTTGTGGTTCATACTCATCATCTTCTTCATCAAGATGATTTTGAGAATAATCATGTCTATCATGAGCCCAATATCTCTCCCTGCTATGATCTCTAAACCTTCATTCCATTCTATCAAAGTCCATTGATGATTGTGAGGAGGATGATGAATTAGTTGAAGAATGATGCTAGCTAATTCTCCTTCTATGAATCTGGAATTCATTTCTTTGTGATCCTATAGAAACTCTAGTCCTTGACTTTTTCCTATGTTTAGATTCCTCTACCTCTCTTCGTGGTGTCTCTATAAGGGTTGAATGTAATTATACTTTCATAAGTTCTTCCAAATGAATAATAGGCATTTCTGATTGGGCTTCATGATTCTGGTGGAGTTTTTCTACTAAAAGTGCATCACGATCTAGTTCCTCTAGAAAAACATTAGGATTAACTTGCTTTCACTTGTTATTTTCATGCTTGTTCTTCATAAAGTTTCTATTCGTACTTGTGCCTCTATGGGTTGTTAGGATATGGTCATGTGCTTGATCACATGATATCCCTCTTGTGCATGGCTCATAATCATTTCCCTTAATGTTTTTTGATGCATGGATGGTGCAAAATGATCTAAAGGTAAAACGATGTTGTGCTACAAGTCTCTTCATCTCAACTACCGATCTTGTTGAAAGATGAATGTAAAATCATGATAATAAGGATTATTATGAGCATATGTGATTCATATTTACATAGATGTAGTCTAGTCTTCATCATCATGTATTCTATCATTGATCCTTTGTAGCCTTTTGGTAAGTGATAATTTTTCCTTAAGTGTTGAAGCCATCTTGTATGTTTGACACCTAGTTATGTGTGTGTTATTAATATTGATTTAAGATATAACGATAGAATTTATGGTTTTTGATATAATATACTTTATAAGATCAATTACTCAGCACACGTTGACGTATCCCTAGCTAACAACACTAGTGATGAGTGGTGGAGGTAATCCAACACTTTACCATATAAGTTAGAAGTGTCTATGCATGACCAGATTGTAATCCAAGAATGGATAATATAATTACGCTAGTAATTTATGTTTAGTTCAAGCTCACTTTCTTCCCACTTTGAGTTAATAAAGTTTGAGTATATGGTTTAACTCCTAGTGAGGCATATGATTAGTTAATGTTGTAAGGCTCTTAATACTATGATAGATAAAAATGATTGAATAAAATTCTAAGTCTAATTGACTAGAAAAACATAAATATATCTTAATCTAATGCGATAAACATCCAATCTTGGTCTACAATACATGCCTTGGACTCATGCAGTCATTACTGGGATTACAAAATTGTATTACTATTAAGCGAATTAAGCAACACCACTAATGGGTTACCAGATAACTACACTTAGCTCTCAAAACTAGTTGTATCCATTCCTCTTACTAATGACATGTTAAATAAAGTTTTTGAAATGTAAAGTGCTTAGAATCTAAAGGATTAACTAAAAAAAGTAAGAAAATTATTCTAAGTAAACAAATAGAAAACTAAGTGAATGTTGCAATGATAAAAAAAAACAATCTCACTCTTTATTGTTGGTCATGAACTATGTCCAAGTAAATTTCACTCGAATAAAGACACTATACAATTGCTCAACACACATTGTAGGCATTCAATCTATTTCTATCTTTGAAATAAAACATCAAGAATCTGGCTAACAATGAAACAAAAGGTTGTTAATTGTTAACCAAAGTATTGATATTTATAGGGCTAAATAGGTTCTAAGACATTACATCAATAATGACATAGGATGAGCTACAATATCATTAATAAGATATTTCATGATTACAAAAATTAACTTTATCAACCCTAAACCCTAAAAATCCTAAATCCTAAACCCTAAAACCCTAGATCATAAATTTTAAAAAACCATAAAAATCCTAAACCCCTAAGTCCTAAAATCCTTGAAAACCCTAAACCCAAAATCGTAATACCTAAACCTTAAATCCTAAAACCTCTAAACCCTAAATCCCTCTACTCCACAATCTAAATCCTATTGAGGAAATGTTGTATAATGTAAAAAGACAAAAGAATATTGTGAGCATTGATGAAGATAATTTTATTCTCATAATAAGGACCTATTATCAATTGAAGATGTAGGGATAGATTTCAAAACTCAAAATCATGGGTTCAATTTTGGTAGGCAATGATAAGTTATAAAGTTATGATTAGATTATATAGATTAGGTGTACATATATTACAATTATTTCAAGGTTCCAATACCCATAACAATAGGTGCAATTATTTGTTTAATAACTATACAAAATAGAATAAAATTATGACCTTCTCACTTCATTCCTACATCATCATTGGTAATGCAATTAAATAAAATTATGTAGGCCTCTAAAGTTTAGGAAGTCATAAAATTAGCTTCAATAAAACTTAAAATATACTAAACAGTAAACCCTAAATCCTAAAACATCCTAAAGGCTCAAATCTAAAAAACCATAAATCTTAAAATCTAAACACTAAATCCAAAAAACCTTAAATCATAAACCCTAAAAAACGTTAAACCTTAAAGCTTTGAATCTAAAAAACCCCTATACCCTTAAACACAAAAATAAAAATAAAAAAAATACTAAACTCTTAAAATTATATCCTAAAATCCATAAACTCTAAAAATGCATGAACTTAGAAAATATTAAACCCTAAAACGCATAAATCCTAAAAAACCATAAATCCTAAAACTTAAAATCCTTTAAAACTAGAAAAAAAAACATATATCCTAAATCCTAAAACCTAAACCCTAAATCTTGAAAATCCCTAAAACCTAATCTGTAAAGCCTATAAACACTAAACCGTAAATCCTAAGCAACCCTAAAACTCTATAAATCCTAAAAACCTTAAACATTGAATCCTAAACCTAATCTCTTATCCTGTAACCATAGCCTTGAAAACCCTAAATTTTGAACCCTAAAACCTAAACCCTATTGGTAAAATGTTGTATAATACATCAAGATGGAAGGATATTGAAGGCATAGAGAAAGATAATTTTTAATTTTACAATAAGGACCTATTATTAATTAGAGATGGAAGGATACATGAGATGGTCTTACCAGCATGTATACACAATAAGATATTATCCTAGTAGTAATAGTCTAGATTTAAACACTCAAACTCATGGATTCAATTTTGGTTGACAATGCTACATTATAACGTTCTGATTGGAATATATATATTGAGTGTACTTATATTATAATTATTTTAGGGTTTTCAAAACCATTAATAGTAGGTGCAATCATTTGTTAAATAAATCAATAGCATAGAAAAAATTTCCATTCAATGCACTTGATTCCTACATTATCATTGATAATGCAATTAACATGAAATTATCTAGGCCTCCTAGATTTATGTACACTGAGAGAAGGGTTCTACTAATGTTTTAAAAATTAGGAAATCATAAAAGTTAGCTTTTCTAAACTTTAAAAACCCTAGATACTATACCCTGCAAGCCCTAAACCCTAAAAATGCATAAACCCTAAATCCTAAAAATCCTAAACCATAAACCCTAAAAAGCCATAAATTCTAATTCCTAAAAATCCTAAATCCTAAAAACATAACCCTAAACAAACCTAAATTGTAAATCCTAAGAAAACATAAAAATCCTAAATACTAAATAGTAAAAATATTTAAACCTAAACCCTAAAAAACCTTAAACACTAAACCATAAGAAGCCTCAAAACTTGAACACTAAAACCCCTAAACTGTAAACCCTAAAACCTTAAATCCTAAACCCCTAAACCCTAAATACCCTAAATCATAAATTCTAGAAAACCTAAATACTGAATCCTAATACCTAAACCCTAAATCCTAAACCCTAAAAATCCTACATCCTAAATCTTAAATTGTGAAAACACTATATCACAAGCCATAAAATCCTAAAGCCTCTAAACTCTAAAAAATCCTAAACACTATACCCTAAAACCTAATATGTGATTTCTAATTCCTAACCTTAAATCCAAAATACTTAAACCTAAATCTTATTGAGGAAATATTGTTTAATGTAGTATGAGAGAAGGATATTAAATGAATATATGAAGATAACCTTATTTTCATAATAGGGACCTACTATCAATTGGAGATGGAGGAATAGATGATGTGATCTTATTTTCATATGTAAAAAATAAGGTATTAGCCTAATTATAACACTCTAGATTTAAAAACTCAAAGTTGTGGATTTGATATTTGTGGGCATTCCTAAGTTATAAACTTCTAATTGGACTATATAAATTGGGTGTCCTTATATTACAATTATTTCAAGGTTCCAACATCCCTACCAATAGGTGTAATTATTTTTTTAATAATTGAGTAGCATGAAATAAAATTCTAACCTATGAACTTGATTCCTACATCATCATTGGTAACACAATTAACATAAAGTTATCTAGGCCTCCTAGATTTATCTAGCATGAGAGATGGATTCCACCAATGTTTGAAAATTAGAAAATAATGAAAAATTATCTTTTGTAAACCTTGAAAAATCTTAAACCCCAGAAACCCTAAATCCTAATTATTAAATACTAAAAATATTAAATCATAAACACTAAACACTAAAAGCCCTAAAATACCTAAACACCAAATCCTAAAAACCTTAAATCCTAAACCCTAAAAAACACTAAATCCTAAAAAGTCCTGAAACCTAAAGCCTAAAATCTAAATAATGAAAATCCTAAATCCTAAATCCTAAACCTAAACCCTAAAAAATCCTAAACTCTATATCCTATACCCTAAAAATATTAAATGTTAAGCCCTAAATCCTAGAAATTCCAAAATCCTAAATGCCAAAAATTCCTAAACCCTAAAACCACCTAAATCCTAAAAATCCTATATCCTAAAAGACTGCACATCATCAACACTAAATACTAAATCATAAAAACCCATACATCCTAATCCAATCTTTAAACCCTAAAAATCCTAAATACTAAACCCTAAATCCTAAATCCGAAATGCTAAAAACACTAAACCCTAAAACCTAAAACCTAAAACCCATTGAGAAAATGTCATATAATTCAATAGGAGGGAAGTATATTAAAGGCATAGATGAAGATAACTTTATTCCCATAATAAGGACCTATTATCACTTGTAGATGTACGGATGGATGTTGTTGTATTATTTTCATGTGTAAATGTTGAGGTATTAGCCTAATAGTAAGATTCTAGATTTAAAAACTTAATAATTCTATAGAATAGAATAAAATTCCAACTTGTACACTTTATTCTTACATCATCTTTGGTAATGTAACTAACATAAAATTATGTAGGCCTCCTAGGTTTAGGAAATCATAAAAATTAGCTTCCCTAAATTCTAAAATATCCTAAATGCTAAATCCTAAAAAAACATAAAACCTAAACCCTAAATACTAAAAAATGCTAAATCCTAAAATCCTAAAACATATACCCTAAAAGGTCCTAAACTTTAAAATCCCTAATCCCTAAAAACACTGTACCCTAAAAACTAGTAAATCCTAAAAAGTCATATATCCTAACCACTAAAAACCTAAACCTAAAGCCTAAAAATCTTAAAATGTAAAAAACTTAAACACTAAAACACACTACACCATAAACCCTAAAACCATAAAAATGTCTAACCTCTAAAATACTAAAGACTTAAACTTAATTTCAAATCCCTAATCTCCTAATCCTAAATCCTTAAAACCCCTAAATCTTAAACCCTAAAACCTAAGCCCCATTGGACAATGGTGTATAATGCAGTATAACTAAAGGATATTGAAGGCATAAATGAAGATAATTTTATTATCATAATAAGAACCTATTATCAGTTGGAGATGCAGGGATAGATGATGTGGTCTTATTGTCAAGTAAACAATGAGGTATTAGCCTAATGGTAAGATTCTAAAACAAAATTTCATCCTATGCACTTGATTCCTACATCATCATTAGTAATTTAGTTAACAAATAATTATTTAGGCCTTCTTGGATTATCTAGGTTTAGAGATGGGCTTCACCAATGTTTTAAATGGAAATCCTAAACCTTTAAAACCATAAATAGTAAATCATAAAATCCCTAAATAATAAACCCTAACCATGAAAATTCCTATGATCCTAACTCTTAAAAACCCTATAACCTAAATCTTAAAAACTAGTAAACCTAAACACTAAAAACCCTAAACACTAAAACCTAAAAACCCTAAACACTAAAACCTAAAAACCCTAAATCATAAACCCTACAACCTAACTCTAAATCTTGAAAACAATAAATCTTAAACGCTAAAAATGATAAACCACAAACCCTAAAACCTCTAAATCATCAAAATCTTAGACTCTAAAACATAAAAACCCTAAACCCTAAATTCTAAAAATCATAAACCCTAAATATAAAAAATCCCTAAACCTTAAAAACTTAACCATAATCCCTAAATTCTAAAATCCTAAACCATAAATACTAAGAAATCCTAAACCCTAAAATTTATAAACTTGAAACCTAAAAGCCTTAAACCATAAATTTTAAAACCCCTATATTTTAAAAATCCTAAACCCTAAACCATAAATCCTAACCAGTAAAAAACCCTAAATCCTAGATTCTAAATCCAGAAAACTATACATTGTAAAATCAAAAAACTAAAACATAAAGTCTAATTTCTAATTTCTAAAATTATAAATCCTAAAAATATGTAAATCTTTAGAATCCTAGCCCATAAATCCTAAAATCCATAAGCCCTAAATTCTAAAACTTAGAATCGAATCCTAGAAATCCTAAATCCTAAACCTAAAAATCATACACCAGAAATTCTAATACCCACAAAATCGTAAATACCCTAACACTAAACCCTAAAACCTAAACCTTGAATCCTAATCTCTTACCCCTAAATCCTAAAAAACATTGAACCCTAAATCCTAAAACTTAAACTTCCTCGAGAAAATGTTATATAATGCAAAAGGACTGAAGGATATTGAAGGCATAGATGAAAATATTTTATTCTCATAACCAGGACTATTGTCAATTAGAGATACAGGGATAGATGATGTGGTCATACCATCATGTGAAAATAATGAGTTATTTACCTAGTAGTAAGATTCCAAATTTGAAAACTAAATTATTCAACACTATTATAAGAACTTCCAACCAATGTACTTGATTCCTACATCATCACTGGTAATGGAATTAAAATAAAATTATCTAGGGCTCCAAGGTTTATCTAGTTTGAGAGAATGGTTCCATCAATGTTTTGAAAATTAGGAAATCAAAGAAATTATATTTTCTAAACCTTAAAGAAAACCTAAAACATATACTCTAAAAATCCTAAACCCTTAAAAATCATAAAACCAAAACCCTAAAACCCTAAAAAAGCCTATATTCTAAAGTCTCTAAGCACTAAACCTTAAAACCCTTAAATCCTAAACACTAAATCCTAAGAAACCATAATCCTAAAACACTAAGACATAAAAAATCTAAATATTAAATTGTAAAAACCTTAAAATATATACACTAAAAAAATTATAAAACCTAAATACTAAAAATGTAAATCCTAAACCCTAAACCCTAAACCCTAAAAATCATAAAACCTTAAACCCTAAAAAATAGAAACCCAAAACCTAAATGCTAAATTCCAAAACCCTAAAAAATAGAAACACAAAACCTAAATGCTAAATTCCAAAACCCTCCTAAATAATAAACATTAAATTCTAAAAACCCTAAAGTTAAAACCTTTAAAAGCCTAAATCCTAAACACTATAAAAATTTTAAAACCTAAACTATAAAAATCCCTAACACATAAACCCTAAAAATCATAAAACCTAAAATCCAAAAACTAATCCTTTAACCCTAACCAGTAAACCCTAAACCCTAAATCCTAAAAAAATAAACCATAAATACATAAAAACCATCAACTCCAAAACCTAAGCCCTATTAAGAAAATTTTGTATAATGCTATAAGAGAAAAATATATTAAAGGCATAGATGAAAATAATTTTATTCTCATAATAAAGACCTATTATTAATTGGAGATGTAGGGATAGATGACATAGTCTTATCATCATGTGTAATTAATGAGGTAATAGCCTAGTGGTAAGATTCTAGATTTGGAAACTCAAAGTCATGAATTTAATTTTAGTGGAAACAATAGGTTATAAAATTTTTATTGGACTATATACATTGGATGTCATTATATTACAATTATATCAAGGTTCCACCACCCCTAATAGTAGCTGCAATTATTTGTTCAATAATTGAATAACAGAGAATAAAATTCCATCCTATGTACTTGATTCCTACATCATCATTGGTTAAGAAATTAGCATAAAAGTATCTAGGCTTCTTAGGTTTATCTAAGTAAAGATACGGGTTCCACTAATGTTGCAAAAATTAGAAACTCATAAAAATTTGCTTCCATAAATCCTAGAAAGCCATTGATCCTATACCAAAAAAACAATCAACCCTAATAATCAATAAACCTTAAACACTAAAAAATCCTAAACCCTAAATAACAAACTATGGCCTCCAAAATTCATAAACCCTAAATACTAAATAAACCCTAATAAACCATGAATCCTAAACACTAATCCTTGAAACCTAAATTGTAAGTCCTAAACTCTATAAAATCTTAAACCCTAAAATCCTAAACCCTAAAAATCCTAAATCCTCAAACACCCTCCACCCTAAAACCTAAACCCTAAATCCTAAAAAAATCCTATACCATAAATCCTGAAATTCTAAATACCTCTAAACCTTAAAAAATCCTAAACACTAAATCTTTAAAACCCTCAACTACAAAACCTAAACCCTATTAAGGAAATGTTATATAATGCATATACCCTAGTGAGGTACTAAAGAGAAGTAAGTTTTGGTGGACATCTGGGAATCACCAACATGGCTTGGTCTTTGATCTCATGACCTTGGGAGTCATGGGAAGTGAAGGTGTTCTTCAAATAGATTTTAGGTGCTTGCTGGTCTTCTAGCAACACCAAGGCCTAGATACCTCCAAATAAACTTAGTGATTATGAAATGAACTAATTGTGAGAATTTGTTTGTTGTTGTTAATGTTGAAATGGTAAGGTTGTGTCTGAAATTATAATTAACTATCATAAATGAAATTCAACTAGCTTTTTCAAATACCATGAGCTATTTGAGATTTCTATTTTGTCAAATTACTTAGTCTATATAGTCCCTATAGTATGCTACTTGAAACACATGAAATTTCACAAAAATGGTTTAGCATAATTTTGCCAATCTACTCCTAGTTTTTTCCACAAGAAAATCAGAAATAGAGAAAAATTCAATGGATTTTAGAAAGAGAAAATAAAGAAAAGCATATTTGTGTAAATCTCAAAACATTTAAGCAAGATAAATTGAACATGTTAAAACACTTTGCAATAAAGCTATTCCAATTTAATCTAAATATTACAAATTTCCTAAACCTTTTGAGCCCAACAAGAAAATTCATAAAAGAAAATCTTATTCACTACCAAAATAGTTTTGTAAAATAAAAGTACAAGTTTTTTCTTGGCTAGTCAAGAGTTGTCAAGCATTACAAACACTATAACTAGAAGAAAAATTTGACAATTTTAAAATTAGAATTCTAAGGTAATAAACTTTAGAAAAATGAAGGTACTTCAAACAAACTAAAGTATTAAAGACTCTCTAAATATTTTAAACTTAAATAGGTAATTTCAACAAGACATTGCTATTAAACTACTCTAGATGATTTTCCTAAATAACATAAGCTCTTACATGGTAGACCTTAATAGAAGTTAAAATTGTGCAAAATGAAGCTATTAGAATGATCTAGAAAATCCAAAAATCAAATGCCAAGCACATTACTATCTAGACCATTAGCAAAGTAACTAAAACAAAATGGGAAATAAGATACTCCTAGGATTAAGATGGAATAACCAAATTAATATCTTTAGAAATCCATGCCTTTGCAATCTTCAATCTTTATTTTGAGTATATTTCCAACAAAATCCTTTTAAAATCCTTCTCCCCTCAAAATCCTTCTCCAAGTCCTTTTAAAATCCTACCCTTGAAGCCTTTTTATAGTGACTTTAGGGTAGTTACAATCATCATGAGAGGTTAAGATGAATAACAAATATCTAGGGAATTTATTCCTAACTACCTTAAGATGTCATAACGTCTATGAGGAAAATAAGCCATAGATGGCAAGCATCATTTTTGGTAATTACAAACTTACAAATATTAAGGGGGTATAGTTGTAACTTTCATAGGAATTTATAATTTCTATGAAAGTTTTTCATCCTCAAGAAAATAAAATTGTAGTTTCCAAATGTTTATAAATTTTTCTTTTAAATTGCAAACCCCCCTCCCCCACTTTATCTTGAAAGAAAATCTTGCACATTATAATGATAATAATAATAATAATAATAATAATAAATATTAAGGCTATATGGTTGAGCTCTCTCCAATGGAACCATCTATTTGCTTCTACTTCTCCCATGATTATCTTCCTAATGCACCTTAAATTTTATCTTGTTTCAAAAACAAACCCTATGTTTCACATCTACCTACTTAATCTTGAAAAAATGGAAAAAAATGAAACTTCTCCAAGCTTGAATAATTGCTCTTGTTACTACCATCAAGCCATAGCGAGGTCATTGGTGATGTTAATGCTTTGAGAACTTGATGCTTCTTGTCATTTTATTCTTTCCCTAGTGACCTAAATTCACATTTTGATAGGGAATTTGAGAGCACGAATAGAGCATGAGAATATCACTTATGTTTTTGTTTTATTTCCCTTTTAGGTTTGGAGCTTACCATTCCTAATTATGAAGTAGAACAAATCATGTTTATGTTTATTTCTGTTGTAGATGCTTGATACAATAGAGATTAGGGTTTTAAATTTGTATAAGCAAAGAAATTTTGCATGATATTTGCTTGCTTAGTGCTTGCCCATATTTACTTAATTTGGGTTGGAATGGAAAGTGAAAACTATGGGTGTGTAGTAGCAACTCCAAAATTTTTAAAAATAATTTTGATGATTTGAGAACCAATAGCAATGAGGACATCAAAAATCTATGTTTTCAATAGATGTGGAGCTTGGGTTCTAAAGTCTTATTTCAAGCACATTGTATGCAATAATAATGTGAATTTTGCTTCTTCATTTTGATGAAATCATTAACTGTGGTAATCCAATATTGTATCTTTGTTTTTATTTTCAAAATTTATATATTATGCTACATAGTTTTTTCTCTATACATACATTAGATGACTTTTAGTTACAATTCCATTGATTCATATGATAGCATTACAACAACTATTCAAGCTTTATCACATCAACATATTATGCATAATATGGCCATTTTTGCAACTTTTTGAAGAATGAATCTCTATGTTTCTTAGTATTTTACTTTGCTAATCATTTCCTTGGAGATCGATTGTAGGTATCTATATAATCTATGTGTAGGTTTCACATAAAACCTTTCTATTTTAAATCATATCTACACTTTCTCAAGTCATCCTCCTTGATTTTATTTTTTCATCACTGCACAGTCTATCTTGTTAAACTCTACTTTACAATAACCTGATTTTCCATTAAAAAAATTTGTGCTAAAAACATATTGTGGCAAGCACTATTAGGAAATCTAAGAGAAATCTCCTTATACTTCATAGCCATATATATACTGATATATGGAGTGTAAACTAAAGAAGTCATAATTGAGAGGAACTGGTAATCCAACCAAGTATATATTTCACTCTTTCCAACAATCATATCTAGAATATGCTCATTCTATTGTAAAATGATTAATTAGTCTCATGATTTCATCAACCTTAAATTTAAAGAAGCCTATGTATCTGACTTAATCAAAATAAAATTATTCTAATGTACTAGAATAATTTTAAGGAAATAAGATATTTGTTAAAGTTTGCTCCATCCAATGGTATAAATGTCACAACATCCCTCATTTGTATGTCAGTTAGGAAAATGACCTTATTGGAAACATTTTTACATAGAAAAACAAAAATCACTTTTGAGAACCTCACTCCTAATAAAACTTAGGAAATTGTACAAACAATTTTTTTATAAAAAATATTCTATGGGTGGAAGGAGAATATTTAAAGTAACTCTTTTAGGGATTCTCATATTATAAATCCTCTCATATGTAATTTTAGTAGTGATAAATGTTCTTCTTTCCTCTTCTTGCCTAGTTGAAGCTTTAACTTGGTCTTCACCCTTACCTTCAACAATTTCCTTTGTCTCTTTCTCATTCAACTCTTTGGCTACTGATTTTTGAGGTTCTTCCCAACTAGTTTTTTCTATGTCTTGAGACATGAAAGCCTCTCCACAAGAATGATCTTGATTAAACTCTCCTTGGTATTCAACTTTAGTTATGCATTGATAAAAGCTACCCCAAACATTGGAGTGTATTAAGAGATTGCCAATGAAGAAACTAAACTCATCTAAAAGCCAAAGTAAGAAAGGGCTTTTGCTAAATGCTTCACAGGTAGTTGCCTTACAATAGGCTCTCATGACATGCTCTAGGCAACATCCTATAACATATGGGATAAAAGGCCTTCTTGCTACTATCTTTCCAAGAACCATCTTTCTACCTCATAATTAAACACTTCACTTTCTTTTCTTACCAAGTGTTGAATTGAGAGATGTATTTCCAAGAAACTTTATGTAGTGTAAGATAAATTTGAAATTCACACCAATTCCAAAAACCATCTTTTGTACTTAGCCAAAACTTATTTAATTTGCATCATCATATGATTGGCTTATTCAAATTCCACTATTTGGTTATTAAAATTAATTTACCACTATGTAGTTATCTAAACCACTACTCCCACTTACAAACATCACAGGTAATGATTACTTAAGATAATATAAATCCAATATTTAAACGAACACTTTAAATTTAATATTTAAATTAATACCCTAATGTATAGCTATTTTACCATATCATATATAATTGCCTAAACATAGATAGGATATACATATATATTAAGGTTAGATATTATATAACTAAGTGTGTGTATAATTATATATATATATATATATATATATATATTAAGACTTACATAATAAAATTTATTACTTATTACTATGTATAGTTAATATTATTATTGTTATTATTTAACTACTATATTCATATATATGTTATTAATTTATATGTAATTTAATTTATGAGAAGTTACCCAAAATAATATTTTATATGTAAAACATTATATAAAATTTGCAATTCCATTCAACTTAATGTGGAAAATTTGTATGTATCTTTCAATAATTTCTTCTTGATCTGAGACAGACCTAACCATCTTGCTATAAATTTATTAGGTTTCTTCATATTCCATAATAGAACTAGATCACTAACTTTTAAAGTCCTTTTCATGGCCTTTTTATGAAACCATCTTTTAACAACAGAAGCATTCTCTAATAGATTATCTTTGGCTCTATTTATATCACCTTCCCTTCTAATAAGCAAGGTCATGAAATTTTTATCTTTATCTATTTTTCCACTGTACTTTTGTACAAAATTAGAGGTTTAGCTTATAATCTTATTTTTAAATTTTGTGGGCAATCCATAGACTAAGTTATAAGCTAATGTTCTAATAGTCTTTTTAAATCTAATACAGTCAATCCATAACATAGATTGTAAATAATAAATCCAATTTCTTGGATTTCCTTCCATTGACTTTTTGATGTAGGAAATAAACTTCTTATTTGTAGATTTAGCTAAACCATTCCCTTGAGGATAATAATTAGAGGAAGAAAATTCAAAGATGGATTTCTCCAATGCCCATGTTATAAACTCCTCATATTGAAAAGTAGGTTGATTATTAGATACCAAAACTTTAGGCATATCAAAGTGACTTAGAATTTGATATTTTAGGAACCTAATCATGTACAATGTTGAAAAATTTCTTCAAAATTTTGCTTCTAACCATTTAGTAAAATAATCAGCAGTTGTGAGGATAAACTTATGCTTGGCTTTTGAAGGAGTAATAGTACCAATGAAATCTAAATGCCATTATTGAAATGGTCTATACATAATTTCTAGTTTCAAGGGAGATCTAGCCTTTTTAACTCTTGATCCATAAATCTAACACATGTAATATTTTTGAATTTTTGAGCTAATATCTTGGTACATGTTCTACCAATAAAAACCATAATGAAGTATATATTGCATAGTAGACTTAAGAGACTGATAAAATAAATTAGAATGATCATGCAATTATTCTAAAATAGAATTGATGTGTAATCATTATGAACACATTTCAAGAAAAATCATCTAATGTCCTTTCTATATAAGACTCCATATTTAACCACAAACTTAATTACATTTTTAAAGAAATATCTTTTTAATTTGCATTTAAATTATTTGGAATATTTCTTATATTTAGAAATCCTAGAATTTCATCATATCAATGTCTCTCATGAGTTCTTAGCATACATATTTCATTTTCTCAAACCATTAACTTGACTATCCCCATTTATTTTATAGTCTTGCATATCTCTAATGAAAATTTAAAATCTTGAAGCTTTATTAGCTATTTTCCTCTTTTCAATCCAATCTCATTTTGGGCTAGGAATTGGTTGACCACGAGTTCTATTGACATAATATGAACCAATGAGCATTCTACATAATATTTGAAATGCTAAAGGACTTTAATGACTACAAATGCTTGTTTCTCTAGATCTAAATAATTTAATTATGATCCTTTTAACTGACATCCAAAAAATCCAATTGGTTCATCTTGACCTTCATCTCTTTGTGTTAAAACAAAAATAATTGAATCATTTGAGACAAAAGCATATAATCAAAAATATTCCTTCAATATTGGTTTTACCAATTATGGGGATTCTTAAATATCCCTCTTAAATTTAGCTAAAGTTTTCTCTAATTCTTGTGTTTTTGTTACTAAGATTTCTTTCTTGAGCATATGCATCAACAGTTTAGTAATTTTGGTAAACCCTGGGATAAATTACTTAACAAAATTTATCTTTTCAAAGAAAGTTCTAATTGACCTTTTATTTGTATGATGCTTGATATTTTGCAGTGCTTGAATTTGTGTATTATCTATAGCAATTTCTTCTTGATAGATTACATGGCCTAGCAAACTTTTAGATTTAACCTTGAAAATCTATTCTTAGGATTTGATGAAATACCGTACTCATGACATTTGTCAAAAACTTGTTGAAGATGGTCAATATGATCTTATTTTCTTTTCAAATATAAAGTATTATCATCTAAGTACACCACTACGAAGTCAACTATTAAATATTTAAAGGCTAAATCCATTGCTCTTTCGAAAGTAGCCTCGACATTCGATAATCTGAATGGAATTATTTTGTAAGAAAATGTTCCCCATTTGGTAATAAATGTTGTTTTATGTTTTTCACCCTTATCCACCATAATTTTATTATAACTTGAAAAACCATCTAGGAAAGAATATACTTGACAACTTGAAACTTTGATCAACATTTCATAAATTCTAGGAAGTGGGTATTCATCTTTTTTAGATCCTTCATTCAAATTTTTGAAATCCACCCAGTCTAATATCATTAATCTTTTTCCTTACTGGAACAAGATTAATGAGCCATGTTGAATATATAATTGGATATATGATTTGGTCTTGCAATAACTTCTTAACTCTAGCTTTCATAGCTAATTCAAATAATGGATTGAATTTCCTTTGCTTTTTTTTTCAACTATCTTACAACCAACTATTAAAGGAATTTTATGTATCAACAGATCAAGTTTAAAAGCTTTAAGATCCTCATAAGACCAAGTGAAATTCTCTAAATTATCCTTAAATAGTAATAAAAAATTTTGTTTGAAAACTAAATTACCTTCCTTTGTAACATTTAACATCTTCGGTATCTCAATAGATCCAAAATTCATTGCTTCATAAACTTGACCATTAGAATTATATATATTTTTCCCTATGAACTGATTTTTACTAAACTAATGTTCATAATTGATCACTTCTTCAAGAATCCAATTATAATTAGAACTTGATGCTATCTCTAGTATGAACTAACTTTCAAATTCTTGTTTATTCTTCATAAATCTAAGTGCTTGATCATCACCTTCAAGTACTTGAATATGTTTTTTATTTTTTGGTACTGAAAGTTGGTGCTCTTTTTTGATTGTTACACCTTTGTAACTTTCTATCCTTTTCATATCTAATGTTGAAGCTACTTTTGCTAAGTCATCTGCTATATACTTATCTTTCCTACCTATATGTTCTATTTGGTGATGATGAAATTGATCAAACATTTTGCAAACAAGCTATTTATAAGGCCACAAGAATGAGCTTTTGAATACATAATTTCTTTTGACTTATTCAAAAACCAATCTTGAATATCCTTTTATAGTGATTACCTTGATTCCTTTTGCCAATGCTAATTTAATACCAATACTTAAAGCTTCATATTTAGCCTTGTTATTCATATAATAGAAAAATAGATGAATTTTGTTTAAAATTTTTGGGGAATCATCTTTTATAGGAACTATTCTAGCTCCTATACCTTTGGAGTTATAGGAGCCATCAAAGTATAATTTCCACTTGTTCTCATTTTGAGATTTTTCATTTTTAGAGTTCTGAACTTCTTGAATTATCCAAATTTTGGTCTCTAAGGCCCTTGTTTCAAAAAATTTGTATTTTCTGTTTGAAGTTATGTTTACTATCATCAATAGTTCACTATATATGTAAATTTTATTTTGTTCCACTTTCCAAGGTAACCACATATGTCAATAATTTGTCGATATGTAACTTGAGAAATTTTTATTCCAACTTCTACTTAATAAAAGACTATGTGGATCTAGGATATCTGCTACTTGAATAGTCACTCTACTTTTTATATGGGGTTCATAAGTGATTTCTAATAGAATATTGGGCAAGTGAGCTATAATTTTCACTCTACTTTTGTCCACTTGATCAATCTTTTTATTATATTTTTTGAGAGTCAAACCAATTTGTTACATATGGGTAATGGCATAATAGTAGATGTAGCTTCAGAATTGACCAAATAATTAAGAAGATACGTGTCTTTTAACTTCATTGTCAAAAGAAAAGGAGGAGCTTCTTTATCAGGAGTAAACTCATAATTATTTTTTTTATCCTAAATATGTTGGATATATAACTTAACTTTGACTCTCCAACTCTCCTTTTTCCTTTAATGAACTCTAAAGCCTTTCTTTGTTGATCTCTTATTTGTAACAATTGATATATGTTGATGTTAGCCTTACATGTTTAATGTCCTCAACTAAATCATATTCTCCATTTCAATAAAAGCCTAATTTCTTCCTTCATTTATTGAAAGTCTAATTTTGAGTACTTTGCCCTTCTTGATCTTCTTTACTTTTATTCTTCTCTCTACCACTTCGCTCAAAAGTGTTTCTCTTAGTAGAAGGGTCAAAAATGACATTTGAAGACTTGGAAGTAGTTAATCTTTCTTTATATCAATTTTCTTCATTGTTATTATAGTCTTCATTTGATGATATATCCTCTTTATAACTTAATAGGGAAGAGGTATCACTAGATCCATTATTAGAAGATCTACTTGTGTAATGAACACTAAATAGCCCATTATTTGATTCAATATCAAGGAAGGTAGATATAGCAAGATCATTTTCATTTTTATCTTCTAATAACTTAGTATCTTTATGGTTATACTTAGTTGAAGCCTCAACTTGGTCTTACCTTTGTCTTTAATACATGTCTTTACTTCTTTTGATCCAATTCTTCTATTACTAAATTTTGAGGTTCTCTCCAACTAGTTGCTTTTGTGTCTTGAGACATGAAAGCCTCTCCCTAAGAATCATCTTTACTAGGGTATCCTTGATATTTATCTTGAGTAGTACATTCATGAAAACTTTCCCAAACATTGGAATCTATGGAAAGTCCATGAGTGAGAAATATAAACTCATTTGAAAGCCAAAGTAAGAAAGGGCTTTCACTAGACGCTCCATGGGTACTTACTTTACAATAAGCTCTCAATACATGTTATGAATGGCATACCATAACATATGGGATAAAAAACCTTTTTATTTCCCTCTCTCCAAGTACCATCTTTCTTGCTCGCACTCAAATACTTCACTAGCTTTCTCACTTAAGCCTTGAATTGAAAAATCATACATATCTACGAAATTCACATCTCTGACATCACATCCTAGCCTTGACATCAAGGCTTTGATGTTTTGTATTTGAAGTTGATGCTCTAACATTGAGGCATTGATAACAAGGCTCTAAAACAAGGCTCCAGTGTCAAGGCTTTGATATCAAGGCAAAGTAAATCATGACTTATCATACCCTCACGACTGAATGAAAACTTGTCCTTGAGTTTAAAAAAATGAGTAACAAGTTTCTTACAAAATATTGGGTAGGTATGGAATTATTGACTAATGTACAAATTAACTTAGGTGGAATAGATAGATGCTAAGTGCCCAAGTGTAAAAAGTTACAAGCTTTACAAAATTGGATGTTCATGATAAGAGAAGTGAACACTGTAGAAAAAAAATTGACATCCAACACCTCTTGGTAGTTGAAGAGAGATAGAAGATCCAACGTTCATGAATGATCCTCATCACAAGGTACTGCTACATCATCCTTTGTGAAGCTAGTCTTGCTTTTAGTCCATGATTCCCACTACAATCACAATAGAATCATGAATTAGTATGTAATGTGTAACACATAGCTGTTAAGTACCTTGTCTCTTTGGTGGTTACACTTGTCTAGGTTATGATTGTGGTAGATTGATTCCTTTAGGAATGTTAGTGGGAAGGCTGAAAAATAGGGTGAAATAGATAAGTAGTCCATTAAAGTTGAAAAATTTTAATAGAAGGAAATATTTGAAGAGGATGTAAGAATTCACAGGAATAGAAAGAGAAGTGTTGGCACATTTTGGCCATTTCATGGAACAGGAATTTGCAGATCGAAGCAAGC
This sequence comes from Gnetum montanum, assembly GCA_015680685.1. Classification (NCBI taxonomy): domain Eukaryota; kingdom Viridiplantae; phylum Streptophyta; class Gnetopsida; order Gnetales; family Gnetaceae; genus Gnetum; species Gnetum montanum. The sequence goes on from MNCI01007215.1 coordinate 716,120, forward strand.
GATGAAGGAAGCAATCAAGGGTCTGTGTATCTATGTAGTAGCAGGTCTAGTCTGTGTGCTGGGTTATTGTAGATTTTTGTGGGTTTAATATATGAATACTGGAATTTGTTTTTGGGTTGTCATATATCACACCTCATTAAAAAGAGCTCAAAAATTAAGTGATTGATAGACACCCTAAGGTACAAGATTCAAAGCCTAGTATTATCACCTCCATAGGCTATCTTAAAGGCATGTTCCAACCATAAATTATAGTGAATAAGTTAAGTACTTACCAAAGATAGATTACTTTGAATAGTTCTATGCTTGAAAATGTTGAATTCAAAACCTGCTACCAACAACCTTTATCGTTTGCCCTTACTATACTGCCTAGAGTAAGTAGACCTCACCTCACCAAAATAATGATAGCTATAAGTTTGTGTAGAAATTCATATAACTTGTTTGAATGTCTATTTCCAACGTTCCCTACAATATTAGCCAGATACCTGCCATCATCAGTTCGGGATAAAGGGAAAGAGTAAACTAAATGTGTGGGGATCTAGTTTTGATATTTACGCGCTGACTTTTATACGAGCTTGTTGGAGTAGAAGATATTCTATTCAAACATACAGGATGTGCGAAAGTTGAGTTCAGCAGCCATGGACAACTTTGCTTTACCGACAACAATGGTAGCCCCGCTTGGTCTACCCTCATTTTTTTGGCTGCAACATTCAGCTATGCCCAGCCAGCATGGAGAATTTCCACAGAAATCTGAGAACTAGAATCAGACACGGCACTGTTCAATACTTCCAATTATGGTGATTCTGAGTATTAGGTATAGCAGTGGAGGGAGCTAGCCTTTGAACACGTTATGAGGTTCATCATGGTCTTCATGGCATTCTGAGATGGATATCGCAGTGGTATGAATGACAAGTGTGACACATTTCTGGAGGAATTCTTCAGTGTTCTTCTCTTCTGCACAGACGTGGCTAGCAAGGCCATCAGATTTTGTGCTTGCCTATTGCTGTTGAAAATTTTGCCGTGCCTCTTCGATGATGTTGAGGTTTCCAATGAGGCCTGGGATGTTGTTATTGTTGTTATGCAACATTGCCTCCACAACCGCGTCCCCATCGTTAGGGTTTTTGCCACCCGTGCCCTCAAGCATTTCACCGGTGACCCCGAGAACATCGAAATCCGAGAGTGTGGAAAAATGTTCTGTAATTTATGCCGGATAGATTTAGAATGAAGGAGCATGAAAACACTGCAGATTTATTGTCAGAATTCTGGATGATTCCCTTCGGTGGAGGAAGACGAATTTGGCCTAGCATGGTTTCAATTCTACAATAGCTCAGGGTTGCTCTTGGGGCTCTGGTTTTTCATAGTGATTGGTGAGTTGATGGGAGGATAAGGCCATGTGGTCCATTGCCGTCGCTACAGCGCTCATTGGAATCATCATCTTGGGCCATCCCTGGTACCATCTCTGCTTGCAAGAACAAAAAGAAGAAGGAAGGGTCCCTGTTCCTATGCCTACATCATTTTTTGGGCCTATTTTCATAACAATAGAGCACTAGATATAGATGCAAATTTCCAGGTCATCGTCGGATTCAAGGTTGTGCACTATAGCTTCAAGAATGATCTCACGGCCATGCCAAAAATACAAGATATACAATCCAAGTACTCCCAACTCTGTTATCTGCTAGGGCCAGAATGTGAATTCCATGAGACTCGTGGATAATAAAATACCCCAAGGCTCGCTTAAAAGTTGAAACATAAAAAAAAGGGGCCATAAGAATAGGCAGAAACGTTGCATAGATTTTCCAGCCTTTAACAAGGGATGAAGAAATTTGATGGATGATAAATGTTAGGATAATATAGTTGAAAGGTCAAAATGATGTATATTAGAGGGTTTAAAAGAATTAATTTAAAGTTTTATTATTTTTGTTGTTTAATGCCCTATATGTATAGGTTTGAAAAAAGTGTCAATTATAATTCTTTCATATCTAACTACCATGGTGGTTAGAACTTCCCTTAGTGATTGCAACCAAATTGTAACCCCTACAAAGGATACTTGTCAACTACAACCTCTTTATCTCCACAATGGCCACTTGTCAACTAAATGGGCCACTTGTCAACTAAATGGGACACTTGTCAACCACAACTCGTTTATCTCCATGGTGACCACTTGGCAACTGAAGGGCCACTTGTCAATTAAATGGGACACTTGTCAGCTGTAGCTTTTTTATCTCTATGATGGTTACAACGACCCAAGATTTTTTTTGTAACTTACCTAACTTGTTGGACAAGTAATCTCCTAACTTGTTGGCCAAGTTACTTGGGAGAGAAGTTAGGTAAGATATTTTTGAATATGTAACTACCTTTTAACCCTATAAAAAGGCTTTAGGGGTAAGAAGAAAGGGGGATCACACTGGGGAAGGCTACTAGCTAGCACTTGGGCTCTCACTTGGGGACACAATTGAGGACTTGGGGCTCACACTTGGAGACACACATTGGCTTTTGGGAAGAGCATTTGTAAAAGACATTGTGAAAGATTTCTTGTAAGATGACTTACTAAAGAAAGGATTTTAGCCTCTTTGTCATAGTCCTATGAGTTATGCTTTATTTTTATTTTGTTTAAATTGTTTAGCTAGTGGTTTAGATAGTATCATCCTTGGCAAGTAATTTTGGGATTTTTAGATTGCTCTTATTGTTCTTGTTGCCCGATAGAAATTTTTGCTAAAATTTTGCCATAGAAGTGCTTGTGTTTAAAAGCCTTAAGAGCATTTTAGTAGTAAATTTCATTATTGTGCAACGTGTGGGAACTGCTATTGGGATTGTTGTAAGAGAGCCTCTGTTTGTAGTCACGCCGTTGAACAATTCAGTAGTCGAGAGGGTTCAGAAAATCTTTGGTATTTTGATGGGACCAGAATAGCTTCTTTTTATCTTTAAAGTGAATTCCCGTGGTATTTCAATCAGAAATTGTCAAGTCTTTTAAAGGTTCTGTTTGAATGCAATCGTTGACATCTATTATCTAGTCAAAATGGAGTCTCGTACGTGGTAGTTTACGCAGCAATTTTTGGTAGCATAGTAGGATTGTCTTGAAGATATTGCTTGTTTGAGCCTTGGAAGTTTGAACAATTCGTAGATATTGAATTTGGGATAGCTTTATTGCGAAGTGTTTACTCGTGTCATTTTACCTTGTTTAAATATTTGAGGTCTACACAAATCTGCTTTGCTTTCTTTTCTGTCTATTTCCATCGAATCTTGCTCTATTTCTAGTTTTCTTGTGGAACTATCTCTTTCTCTAGGGAAAATTAGGAGTGGATTGTGGAGTTGTGCTCAAATGTTTTTGCAAAATTTTATTTGTTACAAGTGGGTATTATAAGGACCGCATAGACTAGGTAATGGAACAAAATAGAAACTCTCAACAACTCATAGTACTAGGAAAATTTGGTTGAATCTCTTTAAGATAAGTCATTTGTAGTTTACACACAACATAATCATTTCATTTTATACAACTGCATGCCACAACAGCACACACACATACTCACATTAACTACTGAGTCTATTTGGAGGTATCTAGGCCTTGGTGTTGCTAGAGACCAGCAAGCACCTAAATCCTGTTCAAGGACACTTGTTGGCGGTCGCATCCCAAACGGTCACCAACAAAAAGTTCATTGAAAAATGTTGTGAAGATGTGCACATGTCATTGATGGGGTAAACAAAAGAATTTGATTGTAAGAGTGTCTAAGGGTAAAGAACTAACTAACCCAACCAAAAGATATGCAAGTGAGTCCTCTCCAAAGTAGGCATAGGCCTTTTATGCCCTTGCATAACTTCAAACCAAAGAGTCCATGGGCTCCATGGATAATTAATGGTTATAAAAGATTAAGTACAAAAACCCAAAAGAAACTAACTAAGAATTTGAACACATGGAACGAAGACATTGAATCAAGAACATGAAACTGGTAGTACGGTGAGATATTGAAAGCATAGATGAATGAGAAAGAGTGTAATGGAGTTCCTAATTAAGGTCACATGAAGTTCCTTGTGGATTTTGTGGTTAAATGACTTGATAAGATCCATCCTTATTCCAAACTAAAATCAACTACGTTCAGTGACTTTTCATCAACATTCTAAGACTAGTCCATCCCCTGAGACACAAGAGTGCTCCCATAGAACAACTACCATTCCTTATTAGAGAAGAAGTAGGAAGTGAGAAAGGGCCTTAGTTAGAGGAGATGAGTCCTATAACCAATGTTTGTAGCCATTTATTTTGTCAAAGGGGTGTGCTTTGAATTTCCATTGCTTTTTTTTTTGAAAGGGAAACCACACCATGTAAAGGCACATGCATTTATTTTGTCCAATGGGTGTGCTTTGAATTCTCATCATTGTTTTTTTTGATGAGAACCACACCATGTAAGGACTTATTCAACTTCCTTTTATTGGTGGACATAGAACAATAAGAGATTCATGAAAACACACATGCACCTAGGCAAATAGAATGGCACAAAGAATACCAAATCTCCTTGAAGCCACACTCTATTCAAACCTAATCCTTCCCAATTCTAGAAACTACCAAAGTCATAAATTTATTAAAATTTTATTAGTGGAAAATTGACTATCTATTTTCAAAATAAGAAAAACCATAGAGTTTGTCAATGGGTGGATGTTGTGGACTCACTGCTTGTTGCATGAAAAAGAAACCATGTCCTAATCATCTGTAACAAAATTCAAAGCTACAAACTAGACACCAACAATCAAATAACAAAAATAGTACATACAACCATCAATCAATGCATTACCACTATACCTAGCACTTATTAACATAAAGTTAGAAAATCACACCAAAATAAAAGAAAATATAAAAGAAGTTGTAAAATATTCAAGAAATAGCAAATGTACTATGATGATGTAAAACAAAAATTAAAAAAGAGTAATAACATGAAAACAAGAAGATGTAAAATAAAGAATGTGTAAAACAAAAAGTTGTAAAACAAGAAGATGAAAACACTTAAGAATCTTGAAGACTAGAATGGGGGGTAACCCCCATAGCTAAACATTTGGCTATGACAAGGATTAATAAGTGGATAATTGGGATTTATGCATGTATGAAACATTGGTAACCATTCATGTCCTAGCCATTGCATGTTTGTTGGTGGTGTAATGTCTAGGTAGAAAAATCATCGATCATACACTTGGTTGTTAAATGTATGATGGGTCAGGGTATGAGGTGTGTGAACATTATGGATGGATAGACAATGATTGCATCCTTGATCACGATATGGTATGCATGGACTTGTTTGTCTCCCCACGCTTGTAGATTCATTGGTTGGATTTGGAATTGTAGTGCTAATGGATGGTGGCCCTTGTGTAGGCTCAGAGGACAATGGTGATGAAAAGGAAGGTGGTGCACTAGATTTGCATTATGTTGGCTTGGATGATGTGGTGGATCCATCCATAGTTTACTTCAGCTTACAATCTTTCCTCTAGAATGAGCATTTCCTATGTTGCAGTTGAGACCCACTAGTATCAGCATGTCGACGCACATGTGCAGTACAAGTGACATTTGTTTGTTGATATTGTGATGTGAAACATTCCTATGTTCTTAGAGGTGGCATATAATGAGGTGAATTATGAGAATATTGAGGGTAGGATGGATGGTAAGAGGTGTGAAGTGGTGATCCTTTAGGGGATGTCATGAATTGATGATACTTGTGAGAGTTGTAGTGGTGATTAGAAGTAGAGAATGTAGAACTAATTGTAGAAATAGAGTGTTGAACATAATATCCATGCAATTTCGGTGGATAGGGTAGATGGTATTGATTTGGTGGTGGCCTCCCCCACAATTTTGGTTGTTGCCACTATAGTTGATGACCATGTTGAGGCTTGTAATAAGTCCCCCTAGGATGGTACGATTAGTTGTGGGACTCTCTATAATTACCTTGTTGAAGAGAAAATCATCCAGGCATGTTCTTTTGCACAAACTTTGGATATAATACTCCTACCCAGTACTCCCATAGATGCAACAAGACTGGGCAATGGCCCTTTGGATGATCATATATGCAGATGTCGCACCCATTATCTTCGTCTATCATTGAGTCTATATCCTCACTTTCTTTAGTCATGTTTCCCTTTTTCCGAAAAGTCCTCTTAGCTATTTCTTGATTCTATATCCATTGTTTATTGTGATCGCTTGGCTTATTTTGCATGATCCACTCCTCATCTATCTCAATGAGAGTTGTGACATTTTCATATATCCATTTGGACATCCTTTTAAACTTTTCTTATAATTCATCAATACACTCCTGTATCTGCAAGGTTTGTCATGGGATCACCTTATCAAGATTAATTTTATTCTCCTTACCATAGATCTAGACATTCTTTAATTGAAGAGTTGGATCCCATTGATGTTTCTTGACATTATCCCATTTGCATATCTCTCCTTCTTCTTTTGCCACATGCTCTATTACCTCTTTGATTTAATGGGCTTGAAGCTTGTATAATTTCCCTGGGGCATACATCCCAAGGGTCATCCTTATTTCATTATGAAGCCCATCTATGATGTGGTAAAGTTGCCTTTCCTTAGAGAAACCATTCCTTGGGAATCTATTTAGTAAAGTATAATATTTGTCTAAGGTCATGTCCAATGGCTCATGTTGTTCTTGCTTCCACTCTTAGATATGCCTCCTGAAATTGGACACTCTTGCATAGGTTTGGTATTTCTCATTGAATAGTTCCATCATTGTAGATCATCAATGGATTAAATTTGGTTTCAACAATCTATACCACAATTTGGCTCTATTAATTAGTATTCTAGGAAAGAGCTTAAGCTTTCACCATCCACTTTTAATGCTATAGAAAACACAAGCATCATGGAAGGCTTGTGAATAATGTTGTGAATTTGAATCATAGCATTCTGTAAATTTTGAAATATTATTCATGTCCAACATGGGTAAATGACTCTTTTTGTGATTCCTACAAGATATCTTAATAGCCTCTATGATATGCATTAGACTCTTAGTGGCCAACAAGGGTTCATCATCATGAAACAAACAGTGAGGGAAGTTTCTATGTTCATTATGTTCTCTTTGACTTTTCCCATGGGTTCAATTCTGATTTTTAGTCCAACCCTTTAATGGAGCTCTATCTCTATACCTACATTCATCTTCATTAGAACTAGATGTTAAAGGGGAAGAGGAAGATGAGAAACTATAAGAATTTCCATGGCTTGTATGGTGTTCTTTAGGATCCATTGATTTATCATTTCTTGGTTTTGTGGAGGTCTTAGGCCTTGAGGCCTCCCCTAGTTTATGACCTAAGCCATCTTCTCCAAGATTTTCTACCATAGGTGAATGTAGTTCTTAAGTGTCATAAAGGTGGTCATGATCATAAGAAATCCCTACATAAGGTTGATCACTCCAATCTTCTTCATCGTCTATCTTGTTAGTTCTCTAATGAATGTATACAATGTGTTGGCGACCGTTTGGGACGCAATTGCCAATGAGTATCCTCGAACAGGATTTAGGTGCTTGCTGGTCTTCTGGCAATACCAAGGCCCAGATATCTCCAAATAGACTCAGTAGTTAATGTGAGTATGTGTGTGTGCTGTTGCAGTGTGCGGTTGTGAAAATTGAAACGATTAGGTTGTGTGTAAACTATAGATGACTTGTCTTAAAGAGATTCAGCCAACTTTGCAAAGTACTGTGAGTTGTTGAGAGTTCCTATTTTGTTCAATTGCCTAGTCTATGCCATCCTTATAATACCTACTTGTAACAAATAAAATTTTGCAAAATCATTTGAGCATAACTCTGTGAATCTACTTCTAATTTTCCTCGAAGAAAGAGATAGTTCCACAAGAAAACTAGAAATAGAGCAAGATTCAATGGAAATAGAAAGGAAAGAAAACATATTTGTGTTAAGACCNACATAAACTATCATGTATGAGACTCTATTTTGGCTAGATAATGAATGTCAACAATTGCATTCAAAAGAAACTTTAAAAGACTTGACAATTTCTAATTGAAATACCACGGAGATTCACTTTAAAGATAAAAGAAGCTATTCTGGTCCCTTCAAAATACCAAAGATTTTTTGAACCCTCTTGACTATTGAATCGTTTAACGGCTTGACTACAAGCAGAGGCTCTCTTCAAAAATCTCAATAGCAGTTCTTATACATTGCACAATAATAAAATTCACTACTAAAATGCTCTTAAGGCTTTTAAACACAAGCTCTTCTATGGAAAAATTTTAATAGAAATTTTTGATCATGCAATAAGAACAATAAGAGCAATCTAAAAATCCCAAAATTACTTGCCAAGCATGATACTATCTAAACCACTAGCTAAACAAGTTAAAGAAAAAAAAAACCATAACTCATAGGACTATGACAAAGAAGCTGAAATGTTGTCTTTAGCAAGACATCTTACAAGCAATCTTTCACAATGTCTTCTTTACAAATGCTAAGACCTTGAGTGAGACCCCGAGTGTGATCAAGTAGTGTGTTATCCAAAAGTCCTCCCTTCCTTCCTACCCTTGAAGCCGTTTTATAGGGTCTCATAGGTAGTTAGGTAAGTTACAAACATTTTGGGTGGTTATAACCACCATAGAGACAAAAACGCTACAGTTGACAAGTGTGTCATTTAGTTGCCAAGTGGCCCTTCAGTTACCAAGTGGTCACCATGGAGACAAAAAAGCTGTAGTTGACAAGTGGCCTTTTTAGTTGCCAAGTGTCTTCATGGTAATCAAAATTAAAATTAGTTACAAATATCATAGTTGTAACTATCATAGGAAGTTACAACTTCCATAGGAATAAAAGGGATAATAGCCAAATGTCCCTGACTTTGCACGAATATCTTAAAAGTTTCCTTTCTTAGTGAATAATAAGATAGTAAGAAAAATCAGCATTTAAGTAGGTAACCATCCATCATTTGCAATAGCACCCACTTTAGCAGAATCATTCCCTTTGATTGGATGCGGATGTCTATTAATATGCCTGGTTAGAGCACAACCGAGTGCCAAATGTTTCTATTATACAACAATAAACAAAAATTTCAATGTTTTGGTGCTAAATCCGTGTGCAGCTGAACAAATGCAGCAGTAGTAGGATTGGAAGTTGAAAATTCATGCCAATTTGGCAAGAATTTCCCTCCAAAATTTTAGAAAACACCCTGTAAGCACCTCGCCACTATGAAATTCCAAACACCCTGGATGCTTTCCGTGTAACTGTTATCAAAATTCTCATTCTTGTCACTGTTCTCTTCTGCAAAATCTTTTCGAGATCCATCTTCAACACTGTGGAGGTATTTATCACCAAAATCCATTTTGAAATTGATAAATTCTTGTGTATGGGTTCTGAAGTCTCCGAATCTGGCGTTTCAGATTTTTCTTTTATGATTTTTTATTATCACCAAGATTATAAAGCATTGTTTATCAGTTAAGGAAGTAACTTGTTTGTGCCTTTTATCTGTTGTTTGGAAAACAATTGAAAAATCAGGTATTTGTTCTCCCGGAAAAGTCTCTGCCAGCATGTTCCGTGCTTGGAAGTTGGATCACTAGTTGGCTGTTAGCAGTTGCATAAGTATGAAGTGTGAAAGTGAATCTTTGTTGTTGCTATGGATTAGCCAGGGTTGGACTTGATAAGGCG
>MNCI01007215.1:725909-832694 GCA_015680685.1 Gnetum montanum
CCAGGCTTAGAAATAGAGATGGATAACTAGAAGCTATTGAATACATTTGATGTGCATTTCACTATTGCAGATAATGATTTGGTCAACACATTTTTTAAATGTGTTTTGCAAGTAAAAGTGGAAGAAAAGGAACCAGTTGTTGATGTCTAAGAAGACGACATGGTTGCAGTGAAGCATGTAGTTGTTGCAGGAAACATGAAGCAAGATTCCTTCATAATCCTACCAACTTCCTTCATATTAAATTATGCATATAGAAATTGAACTTCCTTCATAATCCTGCTAGACTTTGGTTAGTTGTGATAGAGATGAAAAGTAGGCATTGAGATTATCAGGATATTCATCAGTAAAGACCAATGGATCATAATATATATATATATATATCTATATTGTTGCCTTGTGAAATGCAATGCTGATAATTATAGAGGGAGAACAACACGTTAGTGGTCCTGTACTCATCAGTGGAGAATTGTAAGCTTGATATAGGAATAGTGCTCCCATATTTTTTTTCTTAAAGTAAAGGAATGTTGTTGTTAACTGCATTTTAACTTTTTTTCTTTTTCTTTACAAACTGAAATTCTTGCCACTTCTCCAACTATCAAATTGCAAAAACCTTTAACTAGTTTTATCATGCCAACTTGTTCCATGAAATGGCCAAAATGTACCAACACAATGCATAGTCACTTTTTTGTGAGAGAGACATTATTCTTCATTTATGGTGTGTATGAGCTAAGAGTTTCTAAAAGATATATCATTAATTCCTTTATAGCGATCATGTATAATATAACTAATCTAGATAACTAGCACCATCCCTGGCAACGACGCTAATGATGAGAAACAAAATACCCCTATGGTCAACCATATGAATCACAAGCATTCATGCACAATCTAGTTGAATTCCATGTATGGAACTAGTTGGGGTATCTAGATCATTATGCCTTGATCGTAGTTCACTATCTTCCAACTTAGACTAGTGTTAGCTTTGTCATGTATGGTTTAGTCCAAAGTGAGGCATATGATGTTGTTCCTAATTCTACACTACTCTTGATGGTGATAAAGAGATGAATTAATTAAACTAATGAATAATGAAAAACAAGATCTAAACTAGCCTATGGGTGATGAGTATCCACATTTAATCATCCATACATGTCTTGGACTTCGTGAGGCTACTTTTGGGGTTTTCGAGCATATCTCACTAGTTATGCCAAATAATACGCTTCTGGATTACCAAGTATTTACACTTAAATGCTCATGATTAATTTTTTTGCATTCCACTTAATAACAAGAATAGTAAATAATAATAAATGAAAACATTTAACTAAGGAAAGTAGTAAATAATTAATAATTGAAAGCAATAATAATCTAAGTAGATGTTGCAATGATGGAAGTAATCTCAATCTTTATTGCAAGTTATGTAACGGGTCCAAGTATGTCACACTCAAACAAAGGTGTCATATGATTACAAACATCACACTGTGGGCATTCAAAAAATATTCTAACTCTAGAGAAAACAAACTGCAAGAGCTTCACCACTCTAACTAAAAAACTATCTAGAAATCATGAGCCCAAGTGTTATAATTATAGGTAGGAGTATAGCTTGCGACATTAGATATCCGATGTCACATCCTAGCCCCGACGTCATGTATCCAACGTCAAGGCTCTTAAGCCAAGGCACCAATAACAAGGCTCTAATGTCAAGGCCAGGCAAATCATGACTCATCAATAGTGTAAGGTAAGTTTGAAATTCCCACCAATTTCACTAACCAACTTTGCCACTTAGCCAAATTTAATTATCTTTTCATCATTATATGGTATGATAATTTGAATTCCACTTTTTGGTTGTTGAAATTAATTTTCCACTAAGTAGTTATCTAACCATCACTTCCACTTACAAGTAATGATTACTTGAAATAATCTAAATTTAAATTTTTTAACTAACACTTTGAATTAAATATATATAACTAGTACTTTAACGAATACATGTTTTAATAATACTATATATAGACTTATCTAAGCATACATATAGGATATATATATGTTATGTTTAATTATTATATATAACCATATATATGTTATTTATTATTTATATGACCACTAAGCATATATAAGATAAACTTTTATTACGTAATACTATGTATACTAAATATTATATATTACTATATTATATACATATATTAGTTTATATATATATATAGATTTAAGTTGTGGGAAGTTGTCCAAAATAATGTTTTATGTGTAAAACATTATACAAAAATTGCAGCTCTATTGCATTTAGTGTTGCTAATTTGTATTTATTGCTGAATAATTGTTTCTTGATATAAAATGGACCAATCCATATTGTTGAATACTTATTTGGCTTCTTCATATTCCATAATAATACTAAATCACCAACTTAAAAATTTTTCTTCAAAGCTTTTCTATCAAATCATATTTTGACTTGAGAAGCACTCTTTAGTAAATTATCTTTAGCTCTATCTTCGGCTTATATTTTAATGAGCAAGATCATGAAACCTCTATCTTTATCAATTTTCTCACTATACTTTTGTACAAAATCTGAGGCTGAACTTATAATCTTGTTTGTAAATCTTGCAGGAAAACCATAGACAAAGTTCTAAGCTAACATTCTAATAGCCTTCTTAAATATGATACAATCAGTTCATAATGTAGATTGTAGATAATCAATTCGATTTCCTAAATTACCATCCATAGACTTGTTAATATAGAAAATAATCTTTTTATTTGTTAGTTTAGCTAAGCCAGTTCCATGAGGATAACAATTTGAAGAGGAGAATAGAAAGATGGATTTTTTGATGCTCCAAAGTAGGTCCATTATTAGATATCAACAATTCAAAGAGACCAAAATGACTTAGAATCGAATCTTCCAAGAACTTAATCACATCTAATGCTAAATGTTTTCTTAGAGCCTTTGCTTCAGACCATTTGGTAAACTAATTGATAGCAATGAAGATAAACCTATGTCCAGCTCTTGAAGGGGTAATTGTACCAATGAAATGTAAGCCCAATTGCTAAAATGGTCTATTTGCAATTACTGGTTTTAAAAGAACTCTATCCTTCTTGATCTTTGGTCCATAAACTTAACATTTGTAAAATCTTTAAATTTTTGAACTAATATCTTGGTACATACTATGCTAATAAAAACCATAATGAAGTATATGTTGCATTGTGGACTTTGGAGATTCATAAAACAAATTGGAATGATCATGGAATTGTTCTAAGATAGGATCAATTTAATCATTATGAACACATTCTAACAAAACCCCTCCAAAATCCTTTCTATATAAAACCCCATCTTTAACCAAAAATTTATTTTTCTTTTTGAAGAATGCTCTCTTATAACTTATAATTAAGCTATTGAAAACTTTTCATGTAGCAAGAAATTCTAGAATCTGGTCATACCAATTTTCCTCATGATTCTTAAGTACACATATTTCATCTTCTCTAGCCATTAACTTAGCTAATGTCATCCCTTTAATGGTTTTGTATATTTCTAATGAGAATCTAAAATTTTGAAGCTTTATGAGCCACTTTCCTTTTTTCAATCCAATTTCATTTTGGGCTAAAAATTGTTTGACTATAGGCTCAATTAGCATAATATGAAGTAATGAGCTTTCCAAGTAATATTTGAAATGTTGAAGTGCCTTAATAACCACACATTCCTATTTCTCTAAATTTGAATAATTTAGCTCTGAACCTTTCAATTAATACCCAAAGAATCTAATCAGTTCATCTTGACTTTCATTTTCTTGAGTTAAAACAACAACAACTAAGTCATTTCAAGTAAAATCATATAACCAAAATTATTTCTTTAATTTTGGCTTTACCAAGTATGTAGCTTCTTGGATAGCTTTTTTGATTTCTACTAAGACTCTCTCTGATTATGGTGTTTTCTCTACTAGGAAATATTTCTTAAGCATATGCATAAGTGGTTTAGTAATTTTAGTGAATTTGGGAATAAATTTCTTAATGAAATTTATTTTTTCAAAGAAAGATCTAAGAGACTTTTTGCTAGTGGGATGCTTGATATTCTGTACTACTTGAATTCAGGAATTATCTATAGAAATTCCTTCCTGATAGATTACATAACCTAGTAAACTTCAAAGTTTAACCCCAAAAATTCATTTCTTAGGACTTAATGAAATACCATACTTATGAAATCTATCAAAAGATTATTGAAGATGAACAATATGATCTTCTTTGCTTTTTGAAAAGATAGTAATATCATCCAAATAAACCACAACAAACTTTCCTATAAAACCTTTAAAGGATAAATCCATTGCTCTTTGAAAAGTAGCTCCAGCATTGGACAATCCAAATGGCATTCTTTGGTAAGAAAAAGTTCCCCACTTAATGATAAATGTTGTTTTATATCTATCATCTTTATCTACAATGAACTAATTATAGCCCAAAAAACCATATAGAAAAGAATATACTTGACAAATTGATACTTTGATCAACATTTCATCAATTCTAGGAAGTAGGTATTTATCTTTCTCAGAAGCTTCATTCAAATTCATAAAATACATATAAAGTTTATTATCATCATTTTTCTTTCCTATTGAAACTAGGTTATCAAATATTGGACCAAATATATGATTCGAGCTTATAAAAACTTCTTGATCTCACCTTCCATAGCTAGCTCAAATGATAGATTAAATTTCCTTTGTTTTTATTTAACTATCTTACAACTATTTAATAAAGGAATTTAATTTGTCATCACATCTATTCTAAAATTTTTAAGATCATCATAAGACTAAGCAAAATTTTCCAAATTATTTGTCAGAAGCGATAATAAATTTTTCTTGAAGACTGAATCCTTTTCCTTTGTAACATTTAACATCTTTGGTATCTTAGTGGATCTAAGATTTACTACTTCATAATCTTAATCTTCTAGATTCTAAATATCTTTTCCGATAAGCAAATTTTTGCTAAATTCATGTTCATAATCAATCTCCTTTTTGGGAATGGAATTTGTCTTAAATCTTGATGATGTTTTAGGTATCATCTAACCTTCAAATTCTTGCTTGTTTTTTATAAACTTGAGTACTCGATCATCATCTTCAAATACTTGTAAATTCCTTATGTTATTTGGTACCAATGGTTGATGTTCTTTTTCAATCATTACACCTTCATAACCTTTTATATTTTTCACATCTAATGTTCAAGATACTTTTGCTAAGTTATATGCAACATAATTATCCTTCCTACCTATATGTTCAATTCTATAGTGATGAAATTGATCCAACATTTTGTAGATAAATTTTTTATAAGGTCACAAGAATGAGCTTTTTTACCACATGATTACCTTTAATTTTTTCACAAACTAATCTTGAATTTTCTTTTATAGTGATTACTTGGATTCCTTTTTCTAATGTTGTTTTCATCCCAATACACCAAGCTTCATATTTGGCCTTGTTGTTAGTACAAGGGAAAGATAGATGAATTTCCTTGAATATATTTGAGAAATCATCCTCTACTAGAACTGTTCCAACTCCTGCATCTTTTGAATTACAAGAACCATCAAAGTACAATTTCCATTTGCTCTCATCTTGAGATTCTTCTTTCTCCAAGTAATTAACTTCTTAAACCTTGTAGATTTTGGTTTCAAAAGATTTTATTTTAATAACCTTGTTCTTTCCATTCGAAGTAATTTTTTCACTCATCAAAGGTTCACTGTATACATATATTTGATTAAGCTTTCCTTTTCAAGGTAGCTACATATGGGAATAATCTGTTGAAATGTAGCTAGAGAAATTTTTACTCCAAATTCTACTCAATACAAAACTATTTGAATCCAGTATGTCTACCACTTGAATAGTTATTCTACTTTTGATAAGGGATTTGGACAAAATTTCTAATAAGACATTGTGTAACTGATCCAAAATATTTACTCTACTTGTATCCACATTGAAAATCTTCTTATTTTATTTTTTAGGAATCAAAACAAGTTTCTTACATATAGATAATGACATGATAGTAGATGTAGCTTCAAAATCAACTAAACAATTATGAAGATACTTGTCATTTAACTTCATCATCAAAAGAAAAAGAGGAGCTTGCTTATCAGGAGTACAATCATAGCTAGATTTTGTTTTCTTGTCATTACTAGATACATGGCTTAACTCTAACTATCCAACTCTCCTTTTACCTTTAATGAACTCCAAAAATTTTCTTTTCTAATCTCCTATTTGTAGTAATTAATATATGCTAATATTTTCTCTGATATGTTTAAGATCTTCAATTAGATCATATTCTCCATCTCCATAAAAGCTTTGTTTCTTCATCCATTTATTAAAATATTAATTATGAGTACTTTACTCTACTAGATCTTGTTTACTTTTATTTTTCTCTCTTCTATTTGGTTTAAAAACCTTTCTCTCAGTGGTTGGATTAGAGAAAACATTTTAAGGCCTAGAAGTAGTTAATCTTTCTTTTGATTGCAGATTATATCCATTTTCCTTATTATTGTTACACTCTTCATCTGATGATATATCTTCTTTAGAACTTGATAGAGAAGAAGTATCACTAGTTCCATTGTTAGAAGATTTACTTGCATAATGAACACTACATAACTCATTATCTAATTCAATATCAAGAAAGTTAGGCATAAAAATATTATTTTCATCTTCATCTTCTACTAACCTAGTATCTTGATGCTTTTGTTTTTTGTTTTACTTTTTCTCTTTGATTTTAACTTTCGCCAAATCTTTTCTAATTTTACTACTTTGTTGGACAATTTTCTCATTAACTATTCCTTTTTAGATTATTTGTTTTTAGATTCTTGCTTTTTCTTAATAAAACATGGCCCTAGTAATGCTTTAAGTTGAGCAAAATCTTGTATAGGAATCCTCATTTTCTCTTCTCTCTTTTGAGCTGTGATAATCTCTTCATTGTTTAAGTTCAACTGCTTTTCTAACTATATAGCTTCACTAAAGTATTCATTCAACGTTAGCAAGTTTGGAGTTCTTTCCAACCAAATTGAAATATTGGAATTGATAGCCTTAAGATAAGTATCTCCAAGAACTTCATCTAATGGTCTATATTATCTTTGAAAAAGCCCATAAATTCATTGAAATTTAATAATGAAATCTCTAATAAACTCTTTAACTCCTTGCTTAGCTTTTACTAGTCCATAGTACAATTGTTGTTGATCCAATTGATTACCAAATTGGGACAAGAAAATATTTTTCATATCATCCCTACTTATGATACTATTCTTGGAATGTTTGAATACCAAATTTGAGTCATATCTTTTAAATTTTCCACAAACAACCTACAAGATTGATCTTGATGTTGAATATTTGCATGAGCTAAAGCTAACTAAAATAAGTTAATGTATTCTTTAGCTATGTAAGCCTTTCTAGGAATAAAAGGATTAGAAAAATATTTGTAAACTACCTTAGGAATACCATTGTAGTTTTGAAATCCTAATGGTGTAACTCTTTTCCAAGGATTTACCATCCTATTAGAATTCCTTTTAGTCATTAAACTCTTATACTTGTTTAATCTTCTCTTATAGACTAATAAACCAGACATAAGGTCTGATCTTCTTATCCTTATGGTCTTTACTCCACTACTTGTTTCAAACTCAAAAACCTTGTCCTATTCTTCTTGTAATGAGTAATCAGTTTTATAATTAAGAATTTCTTTAGAACCTTTGAAATCATCCAAACTATCAGTCTGTTTAGTCATGAACTCAAAATAGTATCTAATTTCTTAATCTCTCCTAGAAACAAAAAGAATTGTTGATGTGCCAGGATTATTAGGCTTATGAACTTAGAAGAAAAATTTTCAACCCTCCTTCTAGTACCAAAGGAACTATTAGTGATTATTTGGGATCAGACTGCCAATGACTATGGGGCCTCACAATCTCATGACATTTGAGAGGTCATGGGTTCAAAGGTGTTCTTCAAATAGGGTTTAGGTGCTTTCTAGTCCCTAGAAACACTAAGGTCCAAATACCTCCAAATAAACTCAACATTTATGAAATGTACTAGACATGAGTATGTGTTTGGTGTTGCAAATGTTAAATGTATATCAAACTATGATCGACTATCATAAAAAAGATTTAGCTAACTTTGCCAAATACTATGAGTTGTTCAATCACTTAGTCTATATGATACTTATAATACCTACTTGTAACAGATAAAATTTTCCAAAAGTGTTTAAGCACAATTCTACCAATCTACTCCTAATTTCCAGCAAAGAAAAAGTTCCATAAGAAAACTAGAAATAGAGTGAGATTTAATGCATTTATAAAGAGAAAGAAAAGAAAAAAATATTTTTGTAAAATCTCAAATATTTAAGTAAGATAAACTAACATGAGAAAACACTTCTCAATAAAGTTATTCCTAATTCAATAACTAAAAATTATCCAAACTTCCTAAGCCCAACAAGTAATTTCATAAAAGAAAATCTTATTATACTACCAAAAATCATTGTGCAAACACCAAAGTACAAGTCTCTATTTTGGCTATTTAATAGTTGTAAAAGATTTCATTGAATAGAACCCTAAAAATTTGATAATTTTTTAATTTAAATAATAAGGAAATACACTTTAAAATAATGAAGCTATTTTAGTCATCCCAAAATACCAAAGATTTTCCTAGATTCCCTATTCTCAAAATAGGCAATTTTGTTAAGACATTACTATTAAATTTTTCTTGAGGATTTTTAATAACATGAGCTCTTCTATGGCTAATCTAACAGAAGTCTAATATTGCACAAAAATATATCTATAAAAGCAATCTATGACAAATCCAAAAATTAAATACTAAGCATGATATTATATAAACCATTAGCTAAGTAACTAAAAAAATGGAAAGAAATGAACTCATAAGATTAAAAAAAAGTAGCCAAATTGATGTCTTTAGCAAGCCATCTTACAAGTATTCTTCAAAAGTCTTTTTCCAAATCTTTCTATCTTTATTTGCACCTTAGAAGGTCCTTTTCAGTGACCTTAAGGTAGTTACAATAATCATGAGGACTTATGGGACTTACAAATATCTTAAGCATATAAATTTATAACCACCTTAGGAGTTATAGTTTCCATGGAAATTATGAGAAATTTAAGCTAGGGTTGCCAAGTGTTCCTTTAGTCATAAATATCATCAAAGTTGTCATAGGAAGTTATGAAAATCGGAGAACTATATGCCACAATTGGAAAGTGTCCTTTTAAATACAAATATTTAGGAAATTTAGTTAGGTTTCTATACAACCTTTACATGGAAATTTATTTTGAATAAATAAATCTCTATAGATTTTCCTCTTTAAATTATAACCTTGTGACATGTGCATATATTACCTCTTAAAAACTTATGTTACCACTTATAACCACCATGGTATATGTAATGCTTTGTAATAATAGTTCACCAAACGTTTAAGCGTGAAAAATGAAACACGATTTTTTCTAATGTAGTTTGGACACAAGGGTTTGTTATCATTGTATCATCATTGCCTCACTGCCATCGCTATCACATTTTCCATCACCTCTCTGCCTTCACCACCACGTTGTCTATTACCTCGCTACCATGTTGCCTGTTGGCAGGAGTGGTGTCATTGTGATGAGTAGGCACATGTTAGATTTGCAGCCTCATCCAACACCCCTATCACGTTGCTATGTGTTCTAGTGATTACATAAATGTTTTGAGCTCCACCTATTAGCTTTTCTCTATCCTACAAATACTAGCACTTCTTACTCCATCACTGTTGGAGGAAAACTACACCTCAAGTCATCATGGTTTCCATGTTGACATCACCTTCAACATTGGAATTTAAACTATCTATTTTGCTTGTTTGGTTGTTTCTTTTAGGGTTTAAAACTGGATTGAATGTTTTATCACCTTTCTATGTTTTTTGGCTTCCTTGGTCATACTACCAACACTACTGCATGCTAGGATTATCCATTTTTGTTTCAAAATTTTAGCCATTACTATTGAATTTTCCATGTGTAGGTGAGTAAAGAATTCATTAGTTTTAATTATTTATGCAAGGAAAGAGCCAAGATGCAATGTTACTAATAAAAATTTATTTTTTCCCTTAAGTAGATTTCATTTCTTAGGTAGTAAAATAATTAAATTGAATAGTTGCATTATTCATTTCTAGTCTTGTTGGAGCAAGGATTTTGGTTTAATAATGCTAACTCTCAATTAATTGATGTTCTAGTAACTTTGAATTTTATTTCATAAATCAATTATAGACCTTCACTACCTAGTTTCAACTATTTTCTTTCACTTTCTAGAGTAGAACTCAAATAGTTAGTTATAGAGGATTTTCCTTGGTAACATTGCAGTGCATTTCCCAACAATAATCTTGTCAAATTACTAATAACTTTAGCCATGACATTTTCTTAAAATTCATATTCCAAGTTTATTTTTTTCACCAACATCCCAAACATAAGGACTTATAATAGGCTTATGCTAAATTAACTTCAAGAAAAAAGAAATTTTAATTGCCTATGTATCCATTTTAATTCAACAATCTAGAGATACTGAGAATTGAGAAATAATTCATGTCATACCCCCAATTACACTCCACATGATTATAACAACCAAAAGAGCAATAGTAAATGGATCATTTTCCAAAAATTAGATAGGCAATGTTACTTGTGGTCTTCAAAACATATTTTTTTATTCTTATATATCATTTTTCCATATTTATTGATATGATATTCTTGCTCCATAAAATGGCCAAAATGTGCCAACAATTTTTTAAATATGATAAGATGATCTTATTGTAGTGATGGAAAAAATCGGTGTTGGTGGGCCAAGAATTTCTATGCAAAATACTTTGACCCTAGATCCATAGGCCTCGAAAAAGGATCTAAAGAATATCAAATGGTCTTTTTGATCAATTGAGGACTTAAAGATATGCTACCAAAATATGAAATAACAAGTAAGAATGTATGAAATGGTGATCGAAACACTAATCCAAGTATAAAGAAATATTCAACAAATGTTGTGAATAGTAGAAACTACAAACTTTTATTAGAATGCTTAAAAATTCATGAAAAAATGGTTTTTAAGAATATAAATTATGAGCTTCAAATACCCAAGAGATCAAAGAAAATGCTTTGAATATGATGCAAATATCAAGATGTGTTCTGCAATTAGATCTGCTTTTGAATATCCTGCATGATTTGCTATTTAAAATTTGCTCATCATAGGTCTTCTTTGCTATGTTGACCTACACTAGGGAAGTAATGGTTATGGACTCTTAAAAATCTACACTGCTTTAAAAGTATCAAGGTTAGCTGATTGCCAAATAATCCAAATGCCCTTACAATGAAGGGAATTTCAGTTTGGATAGGCCATGGATCCCTAATTTGTTATTAGTTAATTCTACCATAATTGTTGATAGATTTCGGCAATTTTTGCTTTGCTTGGAATATATCCATGTAGCACATGATTAATTTTAGCTATTTTTCACCCTTCACACACTACCTAGTGTGTGGGACTGGAATGCCTAGCATGTGGAATTAAAGTCCAAATCTCACATGCAACCCCCACACACTACTTAGCATGTGGGACTAAGATTCTTAGCATGTGAGATGAAAATGTTAATTTCCACAACCTGTAGAGTGTTTTTTAACCTTCACAAGTTGGAATACATGGAATTTGCAACCTATGGAGCATTTTTTGGCATCCACAAGCTAGGATACAAGACATTTATAGCTTGTGAAGCATTTTTAGCCTCCAAAATGTGGAATGTATGAGATATACAGCTTGTGGACTATAAATCTCAATTTTCACATTGAAAACTACCTTAAATTTCATTAGTAAAAGGCCAAAATACAAGATTTTTTGGAAAAAAAATATAATTATTTTCTACATTTATGCTTTCACCAAACTACAACAAGAAGTTTTGGCTCTTGGGCTTCACACTATAATATAAATTTTCTTTGGAATGTTTCATTGGCCTCTTCTTGTTGATGTTTTGAGGATTGACCCAATAGATATCAACAAAGACTATGAAACACCATCATAGGTTCATCACCAATGCTTCCTCTCCACACTTGATTATGTAACTATTGAATGATGTCCAAAAGTTCTCACAATGGTGAAATAATGTCACAATGGAACGTTATGAGTTTGGGATGGTATAAAGGCTATATTTTTTAATGGGAAATGGTCACATGTGTGACATCCCATCCTAGGATGTCATGAAAAATGTCAAATATATGATATATTAGACATTATGCATACAAAGAAAATATAACAAATGCCAAATATAAATGATATTCAACATTATGTATAAAGGAAATAATAGGAAAAATGCAAAAAGAGAAAGAAAAGAATGCTTTATTGATATAGAATGACATATCTAGATCGTGCTCTGAGAGTGTTCCTTAGGTTTTTCTTCCTTTGGCATCTATCCGTTAGAGGTAATCTAGTACTACTACCATGGTTAGGCCTATAACCCAGCTAGAAAGGATGGCTAGTCCACTTCCTATCCCACTTCACCCAGCTTTTTGTGACTTTTCTATACCAACTCTGTCACCCCATGACTTTCTTGTACTAGCTCTACCATTCCTATGTTGGCACGAACTCTAAGCCCAAGTATAAAAGGTTACCTCAAGAGACACATCCATTATTATAACATGCCCTTTTAGGTCTTAATCACAACTACCCTTTTAGATCTTGTTAAGATAACAATAACATTTTTTATGAAGAGACACCATCTTCATTAGGCAACCACATCATTTGGGAATGGGGATGTGATAGTCTACCCCTCTTAGGTTTCATTCATCCTCAAACGAGTCCACATTCTTTATCTTTTTCCAGCTCCAATGCTTTCTTTCATGATTTTGTGCTTCAATAATTTGATTTCTTCTTTGAACTTGAAGTTGTTTCTTGCTTATTCTACAAATAAGATATATCTAAGAAGGATTATATGGAAAATTAAATATTACTTTCTTGATACTCACTTCATTTTTCCAGATAATGATAAGAAGTGAATTAAAGATCTACCAACCACCAATCACTAGTTCTAACCAGGGTCACACAATGTGCAACTTGTATCTAACTATCCAAGTGAAAGCATGGCAAATTCTTTATTCCCAACATTTATTATCATAAATATTTACTTATCTAATTGAAATATAAATTAGATAATGAATAAAATAATAAGATCATCAAATAAAAGTAAGAGTGAGATACTTCTCGATCTTGATCAACCTTATGAATTGATGGAAGCAATTGTAATTCTACCATAAGTGGTATGTGATTAGATGGTCTTGTTTGGGATGGCAAGGCTTGATCTTACTTCTTCTCAACTTCTTCTATAGAAATCAACTCTAGTAACTTGGTAACATGAAAGAATCGGGTATCATACCAAATATAATCCAAAGTCTCAATGAAGAATGTTTTTGATCCATCTTCATTAATCATTATACAATAATTTGTAAAATGTGGTTCTTGATGAGTGCTATCAATCAACATCATCTATTTCTAAATTCTAGAATTTGATTTATCTACTAAAGATTCAAAGTAAGCAAAATATGCATTGGCTAATGGAATTGCATACTAAATTGATGGAAACATCTTATTCAAGTCAAGTTTATCTTCCAAATATTTCTTTACAAATCCATATTTTAAGAATTGATAAACACTACTTCGAACTTTCGCATTAAAATCTCTACAAAGAATAAATGGAACTAGATCAATACAACTTAGGAATAACTTCTTCCTCAAACTTTCTTCTATTTACTTAATCAAGTATGCTTTTTGACAAAGTATAACATCTAAACATGTTGGTTTGGCAATTAAATGTGTGTTAACCACACATACACATCTTCTTGATAGATGAACTTTTAGAATCACTACTAGGGCTATGTGATTTTTTCAAAATCTTGATTGTTCTTTCTTTTCCATCTTTTAAAGTTTTGGAATTTCAAAAATCATATTTTCTAAAATTCATTCAAATCTTTGTACCAATTCAAACTTGGATTTTTTATAAAAACCATCCATGTTATAATTCCTACAATACGCTAATCTGTACAGCTCAAAAGAAGAAATTCCATAAGAACCTCTTTGCTTATAAATACCTTTGTATCCCATATTTTCCAAATTTGGTTGGAATTGATATAGAAATTCCCATGTTAAGACTTCTTGTAAACATAAGACATCAGCATACAAATCTTTTAACTCTACTAAAATTCATGGGTATCGATATTCATGCCAATCCAAGGCCCATGATGGACATAGCGGATATTGTTTCTCACTCACTAAAGATCTTACAAGCACATTGTATGTTGCAAATTTCATAATTATTCTTGGATTCTTATTTGGATCATTTCTCTTCATGAGTATCATACTGCTTGTCAAAATGAGATTTGAGTCTGCATGTTATGTTGCCTTATGTTTTGATTACAAGATGGATTAATATACCGTTTCTTGATGATTGAAGATTGTTTTGTTTCTTAAACTAATTCTCCAACTAATACATCAAATAATCATTAACTAATAATCAACTACATCAATTGAATAACTATATTATCTATTTTTATAATTATATTATCTAATTTTAGTAATATATAACTACATTACCTAATTTCTAGTAATATTCAACTATATTATTTATGATGACCTTTCTACCCCCCTTAAGAACACTAACTATGGCAATGTAACTAATGACATGCCATAGTGATCTTAAGACTATCTGCAAGGGTTATGCACTAAATCTTAAAGCCTAAAAGGTTAAATTTATAATATCATTGAATTATAGGATGTCCAGATGATAAATATGACCTCACCATTGAGTTTATAAGGGTAAAAAAATGTTAGAAATGACTATTCATATGTTGAAAATAGACATTGTATGCTTGAGTGATGCGAAAATTAAACTTTTGAGGATCTTGAGGCACTATATCGGTCATGGAGTAAAAAATAATTTTCAAGATTACTTGGGATGAATTTAACTTCACCATTGAGCTCAGAAGGTTGAAATCTATAGGAAATGACTCTTCGTTCACCAAAAAAGGCTTCCAGAATCAAAAGTTATTGCTTCTAGAGTCTAAGTACTTTAGTGCAAAAAATGAGACTTCTAAAGAGGTCCTTCATCCCAGTTCTACTCTAGAGCAAGCATGCTTAATTGTGTAATTTTTATTTCTATTGATACCATCATGCCAGATTCTAATTTTGGAAACTATTTTCACAAGTTTCTAATTTGAAAGTAACCATTTAATAATGAAAATTTGAATTTTCAGTTAATTGATGAGAATTTCAAATTTTTTTGTCAATTGACAAACAATTGAAATTTTTTTTCATATAACAGAGAATTTTCCATTTCATTGTGAATGAAAAAAATGGCCACAGTGACACACCATTTCAAGGTCCATGTAGTGGTAGTAGAGGTGGTGATGGATGACGTTGGACGTAGTGATGGATGGTGTAGGTGGCAATGATGGGCAACACGAGAGGTAGTGATGATTAGTGTGGGTGGCATTGATGGGCAGTGTGGGAGACAGTGATGGATAGCATAGGTGAGAGTTATGGGCAACATAGGATGCAGTGATGGGTAGCATGGGAGGTAATGATGGGCGATATGTTCAGCAGGTAGCAGGCAAGTAGTAGGCAAGCGGCAATGGTAGGTAGGCAAGGGTTTGGTGTTTTGGAACGAAAACGGTGCACAATGCAGGTCACAACACCAATGTAGTGTGGCATGGTGTGGTAGGTAGGCATAGCATGGTAGGGCTATGCAGTGTAATAGGGCTGCACAGCTATAGCAAAGCTGTGGCAAGTTATGCAGTGCATCTGGCAGTGGCAACAACAAATGAACAATGATGTGTTGGAGGCTAACTAACAGAGTAATGGTTAGTGTGTGAGGCATAGAGTGGTAGACAATGGTTGGATGTGGAGTAGCGATAGTGACATGGCACAACACAATGTATGGTTTACTGCACTGCAGCATGGTGTGTTGTAGGGTTTACTATGCTGTAGCATAGCAAGCTAGTCCTCTGAAGCTGCGGTTAGCCACAAGCCTTACTGTGGCCTACAAGTAGCCTAGCCATAGGCCTTGCCCTAGCTTGTTAGTGGCTAGTCACAAATTTTATTAGTTATTATTATTATCTTTTATGACAAGGTGAGGGCAGTAGCAAAGGCATGTAGGTGTGGGGTCAAGAAAGTAGCAATGTGGTGGGTGGATGTGGGGTCACATGCATTGGTTTGTTCTTTATTTTTTAGGGCCCTTGGGTCAATGGCTTGGCCCAAGGGCCAACCCTCTAGAATCATAGCCTGATAGTGGCCTAGGCAAGGCTTGCCAACAGCCTAGCCATGGCTGGCCGTAAGCTTTGTTGCAGTCCAATATTTTTTTAATAATATTATGTATATATTATTATTATTATTATTATTATTTATTTTATTTTTTAAGTGTGTAAATAAAAATTATTGGGGCTCAGGTTTAAACCCATGACCTCTTGTTCAAAATTAAAGTTTGTTTATTTTTTTATATAACCTTTTATTATTATGTTATTCCACCTTACCTCAGTGGTTGATGTGGTGGTTCAACCAATGACAGGGTGAGGGTTCAGTATGTGTAAATTGAAATTTTGGGTTCATTCACAATCCTAAAATTTTAAAATTTTTTAAAATAATAATAAAAATTTAATAATTTTAATAATTTAATATTATTTTAATGTACATATAATGAGAAACTTTAAACATCAATATCTCCCAAATCGTAAGTTTGATTAAGATGAAATTTAAAACGTTGAAATCATCTCAACAAGTACTATGCATTGGATGTGGTTTTAAAGTTTAAAAATGAAGTTGATTTTTCAAGATTTAAAAGGACCAAGCTAGCCTATTTTGTTGAATTGACATTTCTAGGCTAACATATGATAACTTGGAATATTCTAGATTACTTGTATAGTAAATTTGAACAAAACAAGATTAATTCAAGTCATGGTTACTAACTTTCTAGAAAGAAATTTAATAATGGTCCTAATCAATTAATAATTATAGTATTAAGATGGGTGAGAGTTACTTGGATTGGTGTATCATTATCTTATGAACATCTCTTGTAATTGATGAAGCTTGATGAGGTGTGATCAAATCTTCATTGGTTAATGATATTTGTGAAAGATATTTTGCTAGTTGGTGGGATCTAGATGCCTAATCCATTATTTGTGAAGTCAATAGAAATCTATCTTCTGACTTGCATCACAAATATATGGTACATCTGATGATGATCAATAGCTTTTTTTTGTGGCTTCAAGTTTTATCAACAAGTTCAAGTTGTAGTCAGCCCATGATTCTGAATGGTCCTTGGGTTATGGTTTTCTCTGATACCAATTATGACATCCCATCCCTAGATGTCATGGAAAATTTCAAATATATGATATATTAGACATTATGAATACAAAGAAAATATACCAAATGTGAAATATAAATGATATTTGACATTATGTATAAAGAAAATAATAGGAAAAATGCAGAAAGAGAAAGAAAAGAATTCTTTATTGATATAGAATGGTGTATCTAGATTGTGCTCTAAGAGTGTTCCTTAGGGTTTTCTTCCTTTGGCATCTATCCCTTAGAGGCAATCCAACACTACCACCATGGTTAGGCCTATAACCTAGCCAAAAGAGATGGTTAGCCCACTTCCTATCCCACTTGACTTGGGCTCATGTGACTTGCCTATATTAGCTTTGTCACCCCATGACTTGCCTATACTGGCTTCGCCATTCCCATGCTAGCACAACCTCTAACCTCAGGTATAAATGCCTTCAGTCAAATCCCCAAAGGTTACCTCAAGAGACACATTCATTATTACAACATGCCCTTTTAGGTCTTAATCACAACTACCCTTTCAAGTCTTGTTAAGATAATAAATAACATTTGTTATGAAGAGACACCATCTTCATTAGGAAACTACATCATTTTGGAATGGAGATGTGACAACATGGGTTAATAAAGAATTCCAAATGTTGACATCATGGCTATGGTATGATAGTGACATGCTTGTTGATCAAAAGATTCTTCAAGATTTGTGCTGGAACTACTGGTTACTTAATAATGTGTTAGATGAACCAACACTCCACTCTTGGGATTCCTTAACCATTAGGTTTCTCTCTTTTACATGTTTGAAGTTATTGAATTTACTTTAGGCTTCATTATCCTCTGCTATTTCTTGGAAATTTACTTCTTCATTTTTTTTTGGTGAAACCTTCATTGGGTTTCATTGTCAATGCCAAATTTTGTTTTGTTCTCTTGTTAGATAAGATGTATTACATTCAGTGAACTTGATGGTGGAGTATGTTAAAGGACATGTCACATGATTATAGTGCATGAATGTCAAACATAGGTTTTTGTTGTTATTAGGGTAAGGAAGGCTGTAATTTGGCTATGGGATTATGGCTCAAAAGGAATAACTGAAGTCATGTGAGGCAAGCACTCTTGGCATAGTTGGACAAGCTAACCGAATCTCTAGTATCTAGGTCATGTGAAAACTTAATACTATAATGAATTACACTCTTGTGATGTCTTCAGGCTTCATCTTGTAAGTACAACTCCAAGAGAATAAGAAAACAAGTCAAAGAATGCATGTGAATACAAGAGATTACATAAGGCCATATGAGATGACAAGTAGAATATAGACCACTATTGGTTATAACTACTGAAACATGAGTGCTTTGCTTTACACTTTATAGATTTAAACAAATTCTGTAGTCTTTTGAGATGCCAAAAAGAGATATGAGATTGTGGAGGATTGCTTATTGTAGACCATGGGAGTTGTCAATGCCATTCATGCTTATTCAAACTTGTAAACAATGGTCAATAACAATAAAATAAAATATGTTAATGTTAGATGTAATCAAGGCCATATCAAGGTTCTAGTGTTTCCTTGTAGGGATTTGGTGATGTTTTTAGTAAATCAAGATTCTAGTAAGAAATATGATTTTAGGATTTCTCCTTACTATCCTAGTTTGAAATGGGTAATTTGGCCAAGGAATCTTTTGTAATGCTTTAGATCACAAGCTCAAGGGTAGTTAAGTCATTACATGACATTAAAGGTAGATGGTTAAAGGCTTATAGGCTCATGATTTATGCATTTGAAGGTAACTTGTTTGAATAACATCACCATAAGGGTCTACTCAGGTTTAAAGGCTAGTCAAATTTGCTTTCTCATCCTCATAGCTCAATCCTACATGTCAGCATAAGCACATCAAGTGGCATCTACATGATAGACTTGTTAAACACTGTTAAAATATTGTAATAATAGAGCAAAATAAGGCCAAATAAAGTCAAAAAATAGCCAAAAAGGCTAAAAAGGGAAGGTATGATTATTATAATGTACAAGAAAGTGAAACTAGATAAAACAAGATCAAATAAGATAATAACAAAGCAAAATATGGCTAAATAACATTAAAACATGATCAAAATAATACAAAATTTATTGAAAACAGGCCATAAATAGTCAAAATAATTAAAAGATTAGAAAAATAAATCTACAAATTATTACAATAAGTAAAAATGTAATAAAATAATTAAAATAGGCCAAACACTTGTCTAAACTAGTTGTAAACTACTTGGAAAAGGATTTTTATTGGTTAAACAATTAGAAAGCCTAAAATAGTAAACTCCCAATGTGTGGGGAGTATTACCTCAACATTTGGACAATCTTGGCTACCATCATAGTGTGTGGGACCTAGAACCCCAACGTGTGAAGATATCTTGCAAAGTTTGAAATTTTTTTGACTTAGTTTAACCACCTTTTATGCCATGCAGGGCTATTTTAAGGCATATTTGGCTAGTTTCAACTACGGATTGGTATGTTTGGGCTATTTTTTGGTCTACCAAAGCTCCACACATTGATCCCACATGCTGGCTAGTGTGTGAAATAAGGTGTCCCAATTGTGTGGAACTAGAAACTAGTTTTTCTAGCCTAAAAAATCAAGTTTTTGCTCCATATCAAGATTTCTTGGAGCATACTAGCCAACTTATGAGCAATTTTGTTCATGGTATATCCTACATGAAAACTCCTCACACTACCCCACATGCTAGTCAATGTGTGAGATAGGATTTGCATCATGTGAAATTGGGCTCTACAATTTTTAGGATTTTTTGATGAGGTTTTTACATCTTCAAAAGTTTCTATGGTAGTGTTGGAGTTGTATTGAGAGCTTTTCAGCCTTTTTGGGTACTTTGGACAAGATTTAAGGCATGGTGATGTTCTATGTATTTACACACATTGTCGCACATGTAGTCCAACATCTAGAACCTACCTTCCTAGTGTGTGAGCTTCAAAATCACCATCCAATGGCTTGTTAAGGTTATTTTCTTGATCTCTCTTTTAGCCTAGGTCTTTTGGATTCACCAATGAACTAATGGAGAATTTTTTGGCAAGATCTAGATCATTGAAAAGTTGATACATTGAGCCCACATGTTGGCCAACACGTAGGACTAGCATCCCATCATGTGATGTCTAGCTAGGTAATTTTTGAGGTATTTCAACTCATTTTTTGGTAGTTTCAAGCTCTTAGAATAGTGTCTAGGCTTTGGGGTAGGATGTTTCAAGTATTTGAGCTATTTTAATCAAGTTTTAAAGCTCATGAAGGCTCCTGCTAGTTCCACACACTACTTCACATGCTATCCAACATGTGGAACCTATCTGCATAGTGTGTGAGATTAAAAAATAACTCCTAATTTCTAAAAAGGTCAAATTTGAAATAAAAATTGCACTCATATGCCATGTGAAATTCTCTAGCAAAGCAATATATAATTTTTGTGTTGTTCATTCAAGTAATGTTCACACAATGATCCCACATGTTGGCTAGCATGTGGGGATCATACCCCATCATGTGGGACTCAACACTATTAGTTTTAAAAAATTTCAACTTCACTATTTGATTTCTTGAGCCTTCTAGGTCAGTGTCTAGGTTTTATTAGCTTTTATGGCAATTCTAAAGTTATTTTGAATGAGAGAAAAGCTTTTTTATGCATGCATAGGCTAGTTTGCATGCTAGCTAGTGTGTCGTAGCTAAGGTTCGATTGTGTAAGGTTGAAATCACAGCTTGTGAAGCTCTTTCAACTAGTTTTCTACTATTCTAACCTTTTATATTAGTGTACAACGTTAAATATATAGACAATATATTTTAAGATTAGGAGAAGCTGAGTGAAATATTTTTGAAAGTCCACATGCTACTTCACACACCAATTATCATGTGAAACTTGTATGGTTAGCATGTAAGGCTTAAAATTAGCTTTTCATAGCTCAAAAGAGGTTAAATATTGTCTTATCTTCCACTTTATGTCTCTCAAACTCTACCAATTAAATTTTAAGCAATTTTGAGCACTAGAAACCTATCAAAAGTCTTTCCACATTTTCCCACAAATGGCCAACATGGAAGACATTTATGCCCAACATGTGAAATAAATTTTGACTATTTTGAGCTTTTTTTACTTAGTTTTGAAGCTCTAAAATTAGTTCCTAGGATTTTGGACAAATATCTACAATTTTTGGATGTTTTTTAAAGCTAGAATAAATCTTGTTAAAGTCTACACATTGTTCCACATGTTGGCCAATGGTTGGGGCTAGGGTTTCTATCTTGTGGAGCTAGCACCTAACTTTCACAACTTGTGGGAATCTAATTTCCAGCCAATTATTTACTTTAGGCTTCATGGGACCCACTAGGAAAGTCTTCAATAAATTTTGGCATGGTGAAACTTGTCCAAAATCTTACACACTATCCCCACATGCTGGCTAGCATGTGGGGCTTAAAGCCTAGTGTGTGGGATAGAGCGTAAAATTTTTATTGGCTTTTTAACTTCTTGTTTGGCATCTTAGAGCCCATGAAGTAGCATTTATGGTTCCTAAGGAATCTAACACTTTGTGGACCATCCCAAGACAGGTTAAAGTGTAAGAATCTAGATAGATAGTTGTTGAGACTTCACACACTTTCCCACATGCTATCATAACATGTTGAACTTGCATTCCTAGCATGTGGAAACTTTTGATTGAATTTCCAACATGTAGAATTTAAAATCCCCATGTATGAGCAATTTTGAATAGGTTTTAGGCATGTTAGAAATTTTTTTTTAATTTTTAAATATTCAGCAGAGCTCTCTATTTATCTATTTTAGGTCCTAGAAGGTCATGATCTTACCAATTTTAGGCCCTAGTAGGCCATGTCTACACTTGTCTAGTAAGTGTGAAATATTCTCAAAATAATATATAGGGATAAAAAAATAATGAAACATGATATAAAGTTGCAAAAGTGGATAAATTACTATTAACAAAAAAATGGATAAAGTGTCTACAATGTATTTATTTCTTGATCTCTAATAGATCAAGGGGCTTTCTTTGTATGATCCTAGGTTCATCACACTTCTTATTTGGTATGGAAATTATAAAATATTCTAATTTACTATTTAGAATTTTAAAGTTAGCATTATTAACATTTACATTATTGTTATTATTGTCACTAGTCCCAACTTGAGTTTCGAGAGATTCCTTTTGAAACTCCACCTCCAAACCTTGGTCAATGTTGATATTTTTGAACAATTATAAGCATGTGTTATCCATATTAATGATACTTTTACCATCCTTCTATGGTAGTTACATCTCCTAATTTATAGGAGATGAGACCACCTGAAGCTTAGCTAACCACAACCTTCCTAGGATCAAGTTGAAACTAGGTGTCTCTTTGATTACTATGAAGTTGATAGATGTGGAAAATTATTCTCCAAACATAAAATTCAAGGAGATAGAACCTTGAACCACTACTCGTGACTTTTTAAATGGCTTAATCATGGAAGTAGAGGTTTCTTGGATGTTCTTGATTAAGCCTAGTTTCTTTACAATGGTAAATGGTATCATGTAGGTCACTACCATGTCATCCACATGGGCACAATGAACCTTGTACTTGCCAAGAAATATGGTAATGAGGAGAGGAGAAGATAGCACTTCTCCATTTCATGAGTCAATATTTACCTAACTATCATGAAAGTTGAGCATTGGTTGATGCCTATTTTTCCAAGTAGAGCTTGCTTAATGACCAAGTGAATGGATGCTTTGTTGACAGACATGTCTCCACTCATAGGAATAGAAGTTAATGTTTAAGCTAGTTCATCTCTATGAGTAGGAAAAATCATTAAGAAATAATATAAGTTTAATGACATGTTATTTTTTCTAAGGACCTTTCATCTTCTTCCATTGTTTCAATGAAATTCTTTTCCTTGGCATGTGATCTTTTAGCCTTGGTGGTCTTAATTTTCTCCATTCTTTCTAGAGTTTTTGGCTCATGCGTCAACACATGTGACTTGGACCCCTTGTCCTTGGGTGTAGCTACTCTTGGTATAGGTTTTGGTGGGTTAGCTTACTTCCAAGCCTTTGGTTGTTAGCCACCTTAAGTGGGCTTAGTTGTTGGTTTGACAATAAGTTGTTATTGTTGTTATTGTAGTGATGATTTCTTGCTAGCCATTGATTTGTTGGCCACAATAGGTAAATCTTGGTCATAGTTTGTGGCAAGTTTACTTATTAAAGATGGAGGAACCCATATAATGAATGGTTCCTTAGCTTTGATAGGATTGGTAATGCATTGTTTGGGTGGTGATGTTGATGCCACTAAAGGAGAAATGTGTATAATGAAAGGCTCCTTAGGAGATAAAGGTGGTGATGCCCTAATGATAAAGGAGGTTTTAGGCTTTATGTTCTATGGTTGAGTACAAGTTGGTGGTACTCTAATGACAAATGGTTTTCTTGGAGAATTATACCATTTGATTGCAGCAAACAAGGTTAAGGTGTAAGAGTTATTGTTGGCATTTGGAGAGTTGGGCTTATTCAATAATAGCTCTCCATGGTCAATCATCTTCTAGAGGTCATCTTTTAATGATAGAAAAAAATTGGTGTCATGACCAACCATTTGATGGTAATGGCAAAACCTATCAAGTCTAAAGTACTTTAGTAGCTTCGGATTATCTTTGGTTGCTATCATTGGATCCCTAGCTATTTTGCAAAGATAATTATGCCTCTTACAAGCTTCCTTAGATAGTTTCTTATGTTGTATATAATTGTCTATAAGCAACTGCTCTAAAGGCTTAGATAACTTCATAAGAAACCTAGTGTACTTAGTCCTATCCTTCCACTCAAAGTTTCTTCTTGGTTGATTTGGGGTGTACGAGGTAGATGGTTGAGATTAGTCAGAAGATGTGTTCCCTAGCGGTGATTTTTACCTTTCTATTTGTTTTGTATTCTTAGATACTATGGTCACACTTGTTTATTCTTGCTTAGTTTTCTTTGTATCCCTCCTTTTGTGTTGATTTTTATAGGCCACATAGGCTAGATCATTACTAGCCTTAGCCACCTCCTCTATGTTCTTAGTTTACATCAAGGCTTCACTTAATGATCAAGGCTCCAATTAGTAGAGCTTTGATTTGATGAAGTTATTTACTACTCCCTTGAAGATAACCAATAGGTAGGTTTTAGAGGTAGGCTCTGGAATCTAATTGAGCATTGAATTTTGTCTCTAAATGAACTTATGGACTTGTTCAAGTAGCCCCTACCTCACCTTCATAAGTTGATCTACTATTGTATCTATCTTCATGTAGTATATGAAGTGGTTGATGAATTGGTTTATTAAGTCTTCAAGCATGGAGATGAATGCTCTAGTTAATATTCAATACTAATTTAGAGTCTTCCCTTTGAGGGACATAGTAAAAATACATGGTATTGTATGTGGTCAAGCTTGCAATAGGAGGCACTCATAACAGAAGGTAACTAGATGTGCATTAGAATCCCCTTCACCATTTTATTTTTTAAAGTTTGATATAGGCATGTTAGCAAGCAAGGTTATTTGAGAAATGGTAAGGCTCATAGGATCATCCTAGTAGAATTCTATAATATTTACAATTTGTATTATAATAGTTCTAATCTTCTATAGATCTTTAGTAAGGTCTTGAATCATTTAAAAGACTTGATCCAAGCCCTAGGGAATTCCTATAGGTTGCACTATTTATACTGATGGTTGACAAGAAGGGTGAATAAATTGAGGCTATGCAATTGACATTGGTATAGATGATAGAGGTTGTGTAACTTCTATCATAGGAAGACTAAACAAGGAGAAGGATGTTTGAGTTGGCATATGAGGGATAAAGGGAACAAAGGGGTATGAGAAGCTTGTGAAGTCTAGGGTCCTGAAGAGGAATCCACAAGTATGAGGTGTGGTATATACCATAGGTTATGGTCATATTAAATGATGTTAGGTTATGAAAGGTATTGATGAAAATAGGTAGATAGAGTAGGATGCTGGCTAAGATTGGTATGATCCAACAACCAGTGTTGGTGCAAACATGATAGGATATAAATGGGTAGATTGCACAATCTAATCCATAGAGGATACTAGAGGTGTGGAGTTAGGGATGGTTACTTATGAATTTGACCTTTGTAAGAGATCTCCTACAAAAGTATCCAATTTATACTTCACCTCAAAATCATCCTATTCCTATTGGTTTTCATCTAAGATAATCTCCTCACTCACCTCCTCTAGTTCTACAACTAGTGCCAAAATATGAATATGGAACTTAGTTAGTTTTATTTGGTCATAAGAAGAGGGAATATACTCCTTCTAATTCTTGTGGATTATCTCAAACTGACATTTTAATTCTAGCCCTCTGTGAGGGATTAGAAAGCTATTTTGAATTTTAGCATAGATGAAGTTATAAGGTTTTTCATTGATATTTGTATAAGATGGTTCTAGCCCCATCCACCTAAGGGACTGTCTTCAGTTTGTAATAGTCAGATCCTTAGGATCATAGATATAGAAAGATTCTTGATATGAGGCTATGTGTGCAAGTTTGTAAGGTACAACTATGGATCTAAAAGGCATAAAATGTCACAAATTAATGAATTGGTCAAAGTGATAAAGAATTTTAAAGTTTCTAAAATGTAAACAAGCTACAACTTTATAGCATGTAAGGCCCATAATGTATGGACCTTCAACATGTAAAGCTTCAGTGTATGAGAGTTTCATAGTGTGTTGAATTCATAGAGCATGGAAGTCTCAGGTGTAAAAGTACACAGCATGTGGAAGTCTCAAGTGAAACTACCCAATGTGTGGAAGTCTTAGCATGTGAGATTGCACATCTTTAACTACATCATAAGTGCAAAAGTAATAATTTTTCAAAAATGTTTTGTTTCAAACTTTTTCTAGCATATGAAGTAGAAATGGCCAAAATAATACAATGTCTAAATGGTGGAAACAAGAAGAACAATGTCCACTACAATTGCAAAGACAATGCAGGAAGCTATGGTAGCACTGTGCACTACATTGAAAAAATTTAATTAATTTATGTGTTACAAATTGTAGGGAATGGACCAACATTGCATGTGATGGTTGCAAAATTTAAAATAAAAATCATTGTAGATAAGATAGGCTACTAGGCCACATGATGGGCTTTAAGAAAAACTCAAATGAATTTAAATAATTACTAAAAATAATATTGGTTTCCAAACACACTATGGGTTTTAGGGTTAGAAAATGGGTTTTAGTAAAATCCAAAATAGATGTAAAAACTACCAACAATGTTGACTATATGGCTACATGATGGGTTTTGGGTAAAATCAAAAATATTTTTTTCTCAAGATGGATTCACAGGCTAATGCCAATACTAATGGAAAAATTTTGTAATAGGGTTTAGTGAAGAAGTTTAGTGTAGGTTCAAGTCCTTCTTCTAGCACCAGAAACTATAGTGATGAAAATAATTAGTCCTGGAGAATTGAGAATTTTTGTGTGAAATAGTTTGATCCTAGATCCATGGGATTCGAAAAAGGACCTAGAGCATCTCAAATTGTCTCGTCAATTAATTGGAGACTTAAAGATATGTTACTAAAATATGAAATAAAAATTGAAAACATATGAAATGGAGATCGAAACACTAGATACAAATATAGAGAAATATTAAGAAAATGTTGAAAATAGTAAAAACTGTAAACTTATACTAAAAGAGTAAAACAATCATGGAAATAAAAGTTTAGAGAATACAAATAATGAGCTTCAAATGCCCAAGAACTTAAAGAAAATGCTTGGAATTTGATGCAAATAGCAAGATGTGTTTTGCAATCACATATGCCTTTGAATACCTCATATGATCTACTCTTTGAACTTTTCTCATCATAAGTTTTCTTTGATACTTTGATCTACATTTGGGAAGAAATGGTTGTGGACTCTTAAAAATATACATTTCTCTAAAAGTATCAAGTTTAGTTGAATGCCAAATGATCTAATTAGTGCTGGATAATTAAGAATTTTTGTGTGAAATAGTTTGATCCTAGATCCATGGGCCTCGGGAAAGGACCTAGAGCATCTCAAATTGTCTCATCAATCAATTGAAGACTTAAAGATATGTTACTAAAATATGAAATAAAAATTGAAAACATATGAAATGGAGATTGAAACACTAGATCCAAATATAGAGAAATATTAAGCAAATGTTGAAAATAGTAAAAACTGTAAACTTATACTAAAATAGTAAAAAAATCATGGAAATAAAAGTTTAGAGAATACAAATTATGAGCTTCAAATGCCCAAGAACTTAAAGAAAATGCTTGGAATTTGATGCAAATAGCAATATGTGTTTTGCAATCACATATGCCTTTGAATACCTCGTATGATCTACTCTTTGAACTTTTCTCATCATAAGTTTTCTTTGATACTTTGATCTACATTTGGGAATAAATGGTTGTGGACTCTTAAAAATGTACATTTCTCTAAAATTCTCAAGTTTAGTTGAATGCCAAATGATCTAATTAGTGCTAGAGAATTAAGAATTTTTGTGTGAAATAGTTTGATCCTAGATCAATGGGCCTCGGAAAAGGACCTAGAGCATCTCAAATTGTCTTGTCAATCAATTGAAGACTTAAAGATACGTTACTAAAATATGAAATAAAAATTGAAAACATATGAAATGGAGATCGAAACACTAGATCCGAATATAGAGAAATATTAAGCAAATGTTGAAAATAGTAAAAAATGTAAACTTATACTAAAATAGTAAAAAAAATCATGGAAATAAAAGTTTAGAGAATACAAATTATGAGCTTCAAATGCCTAAGAACTTAAATAAAATGTTTGGAATTTGATGCAAATAGTAAGATGTGTTTTGCAATCACATATGCCTTTGAATACCTCGTATGATCTACTCTTTGAACTTTTCTCATCATAAGTTTTCTTTGATACTTTGATCTACATTTGGGAATAAATAAATGGTTGTGGACTCTTAAAAATGTACATTTCTCTAAAAGTATCAAGTTTAGCTGAATGCCAAATGATCTAAAAGTTCTTACAATCAAGCAAACTTCTATTTAAATAGACCATGGCTCCTTGATTTGTTGCTGGCTAATTCTACCATGAGTGTTGACAAATTTTTGGCAAACTTTGATGTGCCTCAAACATCTCCATGTAGCATGTAAACAATTTTAGCTAGTTTTCATCCTCCACACATTACCCTCACACACTGTCTAGCATGTGGGATTAAAGTCCAAATCTCACACACTACCTCCACACACTACTTAGCAAGTGGAACCAAGATGCTCAATGTGTAAGATGAAAATATCAATTTCCATAGCTTGTAGAGTGCTTTCTAATGCTCATAAGCTAGAATATATGGAATTTGTAGCTTCTAGAGCATTTTTAGCCTCACAAGCTAGAATGCATGGGATCTACAACTTGTGGGTTGGAAATCTCAATTTCTTACATTGAAAATGCCCTAAAATTTCATTAGTACAAGGCCAAAATATAGGATTTTTTGAAGAAATAAGGAAATTTTTTCTACATTTATACTTCCACCAAATCACAAGAAGAAGTTTTGGCTCTTAGACTTCACATGCAACATGAAATTTCTATGGGGTGTTTCAATTATGGCTAGGTTGACTTTATTAACTTATGACTACATAGATCTTATGTCAGGTGGATGATATGTTTCAAAATGAGACAAAATCATAAGGCTTACGCCATGACTATTAGCCTTATTTAAGGAACTTAATAAATAATCTTAATTTATTAACATTATAATAATATTACAAGCTGAGTAAGAGTCACCTAGAGTAATGTATCCTTATCATACAAAAATCTTTTGCAGCTGATATATCTTTTTGAAGTGTAATAATATTTTGTAGCCATTATTATTCCTGAAAGTCACTATGAAGGAATCTTATTGATTAATGGGATCTATCTTGAACATGATGCCTATTCATGGTTCTCTTGTATATATCTAGTTTAGACTCAATTATTCATGAAAATTGCTAGAAGGGTATCTTCTAGCTTACATGGATCATCTTAGATGTAAGGCATATTTGGTGGTGGTTCATAACTCTTCCTAGGACATGACTTAATTGTTCGCCATTAGATTATATTTGGTCCTTAATTATGATTAACTCTTAAATTGTAGTTTGCTCTAATACCAAATGTGGCATCCCGTTCTTAAATGTCATGAAAAATATTAGATATACATAAAATTAGAAATTATATGTAAAAAAAATAACATGAAGAATATAGAAAAAAATAAAAAGAATTATTTATTGATATGGAATAGTGTATCTAGATCATGCTCTATGAAAAATATTAGATTTTATTGCTATTTTTTAATGTATGATTAATATTTTATTTTATCTTTAGAAAGAATTTTCTTCTTCACTTTATAAGAATCACTTTAGTAAGAAGAGAAAACCCATGAGGTTAATTTTGAACAAGAGAAACACTTGAACCCTTTTCTATCTTAAAAGAAATATTTTTCAGGCTTAGTTGTAAGGATAAAACGGAAAGAGGCATCCCAAAAAACCATTGGGATTTTTCTTTATATTCTCTTTTCTATGTTGATGACCTAATGTGCTTTGAATTATTTTAATCATTATTCATTTTTTTAAGGTTTGATGCCTTCAAGAAATTCTTATGGTAAAAACACTAAACATGATTATGATAAGGTTTTCCTTCTCAAGTTATAAATGTGTAGCTATCTTAAGTTCATAAGCTTAAATATTAACTAGTATAGTAAAATAATAAAAAATGTTACAAACATTCAAACTTAAATACACATTTTTACCATGAAAAGCATTTCTCTAAAATGCTTCTTTTTAGAAAGATGTATTTCTTGAATAGTTGTTAACATTTTTTTAAAACGTCTTAATTGTTCACTCACAAGTATAAAAGCCACCTTTACAAATTAGGATTTATTCTTGTTGATATTAATAGGAATCAATGCATATGAATCAAACAACATGATATGCTAATGAACTTGAAAAAACCTATAAATCCTCTCTACACTAAGTGTATTGTTATTAATCGTATATTCAAATCATATAAAACATTTATAATTGAAATTTTGAAGACAATTTTCAGATTGGATAACCTTGTACAAGAAAAATTCAAAATGTAAATAAAATAAGAAATAAAAACTAATAAATTTATATTAAAATTCACTTTCCTAATACAAAATCAAAAAACTACACTTGTGCATTTTATATTAGCAAAAATATCTCATATACAGAGCTACAAATTGGAAAGCTCATAGACATCATTACCTATATTAAGTGAAAATTATAGTTTTCAATGTCTTTTGAAAATTTACTTCCTTAATTTAAATTAATTTTTAAGAAACTTATGCATCATTTAAACTTTTCTTGTATTACGTATTTTTTCATCATATTTGATGAGCTTATTTATCTATGATTTTTTAAAAACTTTTATGAATCCATTTTAAGTTTGTAGTTAGAAAAAAATATATTTCACCTAGATAAAATTTTGTCTCTCTTCAAATGTTGTATTTTATTCCAAAAATATGTACTTTGATTGTCAATAAAAATTAAAACCTTCTTTTAAACTCATTCAATATTTTTACAAGAATTTTTAGTTAAATATCCTTTTTATAAGCTAATGAGCTACAATATATGCCACCTTCATTGAAGAAAGTGTTATCATAAATTAAAACTTGGACTTCCATAAAAAAAATTCCTTGGACTTTAATAATTCATCATCATTATCAACATCATCCTCATCATCTTAGCCTTATTTCAACAAAATGAGGTTGGTTACATTAGTTAGTTTTCATCATTTAACTCTATGAAGAGCTATATCCTTATTTATTTACAATTTATTTAGATTATCTTCAACTATTTTCTTATATCTTTTGGAATCTTCCTTTCTAGGGCTTTCTTGAAATAATGATATAGGAATCTTTTCTTATAGGTTTGTTATCTCATATTCTTTTCATATGTCCAAACCATTTAGGATTTTATTCCTATAGTCTATCTAAAATATAAGTCATTTAAAGGTCTTCTATAATGTCTATATTGTGTAATTTATCTCTTTGTATAACATTTAATATCCATCTAAGATTTTTTTATTCTACCACATTGATATGTTATTCATGACTCTTTTTTAGTATCCAACATTCATAACAATATAAGATAGCAAGCCTATTTGCTATCTTATAAAATATTTTCCTTAGTTTTTCTAGAATTCATCACATATAACTCCACTAGCCTATCATCTATTTTGACCATATTGCCTCATTTTTATTTATTATATCTTTATCAATTTTACCATCTAATAAGAG
Organism: Gnetum montanum; assembly: GCA_015680685.1. Classification (NCBI taxonomy): domain Eukaryota; kingdom Viridiplantae; phylum Streptophyta; class Gnetopsida; order Gnetales; family Gnetaceae; genus Gnetum; species Gnetum montanum. Next base: position 757,472 of record MNCI01007215.1, read on the forward strand.
CATTAATCCTAGGTAGTATAACTATTTATATTGAAAGGTTTTTTAGACTTGAATTTTCACTTCTATTTCACCACTATTTCAACATTTTTTGTAATTCTATTTCATATATTCTTACTTTTACTAATTTTTAAGACTTTTAATAATAGAATATATCCCTAATTTTTCATTTTAGAAAAAATATTTTCTCAAGCTATATCTACCAACATAATATCATTTAAAAATAACATATAACAAGAAATTTCATCATGTATTTTCTTTGTTAATTAATTCATAACAATAGAAAATAAATACAAGTTAAGTGTAAACCCTTGATCTAGACTTAATATGGATGAAAACTTATATGTAATTCCACAAGTTAATGTAATTTTAGTCATATATTTTATATATTTCTTAAATCACTTTAATATATTTATTAATGATGTTTTTCTTTGCAAGACTTACCAAATAATATCTATAGACATTCTATCATATGATTTTTCCAAATGAATGAAGATCATATGTCAATTTTCATTTTATTTTCTAAATTTCTTGATTAATTATCATATAAAAAAATAAGTTCTATAATAAATCTTCCTAGCATAATTCTACTCAACAGATATTAAGATTTTGTTCATCTACCAATCCTCCCAAGAGTCCATCATGGCAAGATGAGAATTAAGCCTATAGGTAATGATCCTATTGATTCAAGCCTAGTATGCTACTTTATAACTCTTTGTTAAAGCTTCATAACATGGCTTATTGGCTTGATTCTTCTATAGTTTGTGGAATTTTTCACATGTTTCTTATTCTTGTATATGGGAACAACAATGTTTTTCCTCTAATTTTTAAGCATGTATCTATTCCTCAAATTTTTATTAAGTGACTATGTTTGCCATAAAATTCTAATATCTCCTAATGCTTTCTAGGCTTCTACAGGAATGTTATATGGTATAATATATGTTTCACTTTTTATCTTAGATAAGGTTGTCTTTACCTCAAAGAAGGAAAATTCATTAAACAAACCAAAATTTTGTTCTTCGTCTTAAATTCCTTCTTGTAGAAATTATTCATTTGATAATTCTTGAAAGAAATTTTCTATCTATCCAAAATTTCATTATCATTTCTCAAATTTCTTTCCTTTTCTTTCTTAATGCATTTAACATGATTAATATCTTAATATTTCTTAATTTTAATTTTTCTTTGTTTTTAGATAAATTTTTCTTCTTTCTTTATTTAAAATTTCTTATAAAAATTATTCAAGATCTTTGCCTCTTTGTTATTTTGTACATCAACCTATTTTTTAAGATTCCACCTTGTTTCCATTCATTAAAGCATTTTTTCTTATTTTGAATACAATATTGTACTTGATAACTCCATCATCATATCTCCTTTAGCTTATTATAAATACTTGACCTAATGTAGATTTTCTTTTATTCAAATCACTAATAAAATCTAAATCACAATAACATGTAATCTTCTTTTTACTTCTTCTATAATAAATACATATTTTAGTTGTATCCTTTAAGTATCAAAGTATCCATTGAATTACTTCACAATGTTTTTTTCTAGCATTATTTATAAATCTACTTATAAGGCCCATAACATAAGCAATGCTTGATTGAGTTCAAACCATTGCATATATCAAACTATAAATTACATTATGATATGATATTCCTCTTTAATTGTAGGGTATTAATTAGAAGATAACTTAAAATGCATTCTAATGAAAGTGAGAACAAGTTTTGAGTTTTTCATTTTGAATTACCCAATAATCCTTTTGATGGATCATTCTTATAATAATCATACTTAACTATTTTCAATCTTGTATTATAGCAATGTCCATGATTTGTTTAGATTTACCTAAATCTTTCATGATAAATTTAGGAGATAAGAGTTCTTTCAGAATTTCAATTTTTATTTTGTACCTTCATGAAATAAAAATATCATCCATATATATGGAAAAGAACTAATGTAATAATGCACTAATATTTATACTTCTTACTATAAAGGCATGGATTTATATTACTTTTTGAAAATTAATCTTACACATAAAGGAATCAAACCTCTTGATGATTAGTAATGTGATTTATATGTTGGGTGGGTGGGTGGGTGGGTGTGTTGGGGTGGGGAGTGTGGGGCATGAGGAATGGATGTTGGATCTTTAAAAAATAAATAATAATATCCAAAAGAAAAATTAGAGCACATCAAATTATCAAAGAGAGAGTTTTAAGATGATATATATGCTCAATTGTATGTACCTATGAGTGCATGCAATAAAATAAGTTAAATTTTGTAAAAGAATTAACAAGAACATCTATTAACATACCATTTAATTATAGGTTTCTATCTTTCCAGCTCACATTCATGGTTATTACAAAATGATTAAGTGGATTTGAGGTATATGATCATTTTATTATAAAACCTTATTTTATGATTAATAAGAAATATTATAAAATGAGATTTAATAACCAAGTGAATAGTAACTTGAGATACGATACAATTCTAATATGATGAGTAATATTTCTGTAAACTTGGTATCACATTTTTTGACTTTGCATACTAACTAGTGGGAAAACCAATTTACATAAGCACTTGAAGTCTTAGCATACTTATTCTATGTTATTAATTACAATTGTGAATGTAAACATTAAGGAAAATTCACACATATAGTTCAAAATAAAACTCTTAAAGTAAATTATAAAAAATACAAACAAAGGTAAAGTGTTGCAATGTATAAGAAATCAATCTTGACCTTTCTTCTTGGTCATGGGTACATCCAAAAATAATCACTTGAATAAAAAATTCAACTAACCGAAAGCACATGTTATAAGTACTTGTTGATTAAATTATAAGAGAATAATTATAATTTGCTAAAACAATATATTATATTGTCCTAGATTAACTATATACGAAGAATTGATTATTCTATATATGTATATATGATATTATGGATCCAATAGCACAAATATGTTAATGATATAGGAAAAACTAATTGTTCTATATACATATATATGATATTATGGGTCTAATAGCACAAATATGTTAATGTAGTAGCATTGATGTATATTCAATGCAACCTATTAAATTTTATTTTGTAAAGTTCTCTCATCTTAAAAAATTTTGATGAACTTTGTTTCAATCCATAAAATAATTTTCTTAATTTGCAAACAAAGTTTTCTTTTGTGTATTTAAATATCTTCTTCTAACTCTTCGTGGAAAAAAGTAGTTCTTAGATCCATTTGCTTTACCTTCAAATCCTTTATTATAGCTAAAGATAGAATAATTCTAAGGTTAATTTAACAACTAGTTTAAATACATGAAAGAAATTAATATCTATCTTTTGCATATATTTGTTTGCAGCAAACCTTACTTTAAATCAATCAACAAAATCTATTGTAGTATATTTTGCTTTGAAAAATCATTTGTAATTAATATATTTTCTACCCTTAGCAAGCCCTATTAGATTCCAAGTTTGATTTTTATATGACCATTGCATATCATATTTCATGGCTTTCCATCATTGCTTCTTTTCAGAACTCTTCAATGCTCCTTAATAGGGCATTCGTTCATATATACCAATAATTATTAATAAGACATTGATTAATATATAAAAAAAATCACTAAAGTACATTCTTATTTATCCTTAAGTATCATTGATTAGAGGAGCATCCTTACTTATCCTTAAAGATCTTATAGACATCACTTGATTTGTGTATTTTGAACTAGAATTTGAGTATTGCCCATCTCCAAAGGTAGTTTATTTGTCTCTTAAATTTTTTTTCTTGTTATCTTTATTTTTTTAGATTTTTATTTTTGTTTATATTTAAAATTTTTCTAACAAATTCTCTTCCTTAATTTAATTAAAAGATTCAATCAAAAACAATATATCTATTAATATTTTTTTTGTTGTTGATAGAATCCCAAATGGAGACATTCTTTAGAATTGCAAGGCTTAAATATTAGTAGAAGTAAAATAGAATATATGAAATGAAATGTTAATAATAGCATAAATAGTGTTAAAATATAATTAATAATTCAAAGCTAAAAAGTCCCTTGCAACAAATTGTTTCTTTAACTAGAATCAATGTTCTAATCAAATGGTAAAATTGATAAATATGGAAAAAATATGATTGTAATAGAATGATCAAAATGGAGATAAATTAGTGGTGTTCTATTAGATAAAAGAATCTCAATAAAACTAAAGAAAATATTTTATAAAACAACAATCATGTTTGCTATTTTATATGGTGATGAATGTTAGATACTACAAAAGAGACATGAACAAGAAATCAATGTAGCATAAATGTGAATGCATAGATAAATGTTAAATCTTACTAGAAGAGATAAATTACATGATATAGATATTACAGAAATATTTGGAGTAGATTTGATTTCAAATAATTTATAGAAATGATATCTTAGACGGCTTGGACATAAGCACAAAAGATAAGATAATGATACTATAAGTCTAACTACACTTGACACATTTCTTGTTCCATCAAACTAAGCACTATTGTTAAAATTTCAAGGTCTACCAATAATTACATTAGCATAATCTATTGTAAGCACATCGTACTTCATGACATCATGGAAACTTCCAATTTTAAATTTCAAAGTACATTGTTCCCTCACCTCTTGGGAAAACTCCTTATAGGGTCAAGGATGATGATTACTTAATAGACCAAATTAACCAACTTCCCTAGAAGAAATAACATTTCTTTGGGCTGCTCCATCAATCAAAACATGAATCTATTTTGCAATAAGGAAGAAACTAGCTTCAATTTGAAATAATAATTTCCGAATAGGATGATCTCCTCTATGGACATTTTCCATAAATGCATAAGAATTTAATTTAGAAACATCATCTATTTTGGAGCATTAGCATTACCTCTCTAAAGAGCTTGGCTTGATGCCTCCTTCACCTTCATGGTTGGTACATCTTTGCCATTGGCTATCTTTTGCACTAGACATTCCCATTATTTTTATCCTCATTCTCCACATTTGAAGAACTATAGTTTTGCTAAGCTACTGACTTGACCCTTTCCTCCCTTGTCTTGATCCTTCTTGGCTTTATCCTTCTCATTGTCTCTTTCAATCCTCTTATATTGGCTATCCTCCTTGTCTTCAAGTTTAAACTAGGATCCTTTATCAAATCTAGATCCCTTCTCCTTTCCCTTGGAATTTTATTTACTCCTATTTCCAAATCCACCTAATTTCTTCTCAACCTTGAGTGCCAAATCATATGCCTCATCAAGAGTTTATGGCTTATAAATAGACAACTCTTGCTAGTATGTCAATTTGATACATCTTAAAAAGATTGAAGCCTATTCATACTCCTCCTAGTTTACCTTAGCTTGATGGAATAGATTAGAAAATTTTATGTAGAATTATTTAACATCCTTGTCACCTTGCCTTAGGAATCTCAACTTCATAATGGTTTCTTGTCTCTAAAGAGACTATTAAAATTTCCTTTCCAACCTATATTTCATTAGATCCCAATATTTGATAGGTTAACCATTTTATATTTCATAACCCTGGGACTCCTTTTCCAACTAAGTAGAAGCCAAACCTTCTAAAATGGATTTAGCAATACGTACCCTCAAGTTATTTGGTACCTCATCCAACTAGAAATGCTTCTCAAATGCTTTCAACCAACTTGCAAAAGCATTGATGCCATCTAAAAAATTGAAAGTCTTCAACTCTATGCATGAAAGTTTTGATGTAATTCTAAACGCTCTCACAAGCCTTGCATTATCTTCATTGTCAAGTTTTTCTATCAATCTAGGTTATCTTTAACTTTGTAGGGATGTCTCCCATGAAAATCCAGCTCTCAGTTTTGACACCTACTATTTTTATGGGACATCCCATCTAGTCCTAGAATGTTCCAAATTTTAATGGGACATCCCACCAAGGATATCATTTGCAGAGTTGTTATATCTCACCTAAGATGTTCTAGTTTCTAGTAGGACATCCCACCTACAAGGGCCAAATACAAAAATACTTTTTTTTATATGTTTAAACCTTTGGATGCCTCCAAATAAGTTCCCATAGAACCTAGAACCTACTAGACTCATCAAAATGAGCCTAAAAAAACTCAAAACATTCCAAAACATCCAAGAATAATCATCAACAAAAATCAACACAAGAAGACACACACTAATAGGACACACTAATCTAGGTCTTCTTCAATCCTGATTATTGCAAAAATAACTTGTAGGAAAAGATACAAGGAAATCAAAAGAGGTGTTTCTACATCAACAATACACACTTATCCATGTCTTCTTCAAGCTTGAAACCTAAAAATATGACTTGAATGAAAAAGCACAATGGAATTAGAAGAGTTATTCCTACACTAGCTCTTCCACCCTTCAAAAAGTAAACTTAGGTGAACAATTAAGTAGGGGTAGAAGTGATTCCCCACTCAACAAGTTTTAGTATCATGAATCAATAGAACATGATTAGTAGATTAATCCCTCTAATGGATCAAATATTCATGCCTCTTCACTCCTCAAATACTAGAAGCTTTCCTCCACTTAAGTACAATTTCCTTCCTCTTCATTGAAGTCTTGCACTAATCAAGAACCCTCTTCAACTTATTGAAGTTATCCTATATGGTCTCCTCATTAGCTAGTCCATGATGGTTTATTAGATCTAAAATATTAAATATAAAAGACATAACAACATCATTTGGTAACTCAATATCAAAAGAATTATCATTAAATTTAGCCTTGATTTTGAAAGGCCCCATATTCTTGACATCAAATTTGGAGAGGCTAACACCTATCAACTGCAACTACTTCTTCTTTAAGTACACTGAAATCAAGTTACCACTAGTAGAGTTAGACTTCTGCTTTCCCTTATTCTTCTTCAAGATTCTCTCTTCAGCTTCTTCTCAAGATTTAATTATACTTGTGCATGGAAATCCCTCATCTCTAACACAAAATTAGGCCTAACTTAAACCTTACATCCGAAGCTCTTCAATGTGTCCACCATCTTTGGAAAAAATCCATAATTCACCTCAAATGGGTTTTTACCAAGAGCAATATGAAAAGCATCATTATACAAAAACTCAACATGGCACAAGTAGTTTTTCTACCTATTTGGTTATCCATCACAAAAACATATCAATAGGTTTAGCAAGGATTTATTTACCATCTCTATGTGATCATGATATTGTGGATGATATGCATGAGAAAAATTCCAAGTTGTTCCTAGAATCTTCCAAAGGGTCCTCCAAAAATTACTTGTGAACTTGAAGTCTCTATCACTAACAATATTCAAAAAAATACCATGCAACTTCACAACATGCTAGAAAAATAATTTTGCTACATGATAAGCATTAATCACCTTCTTTCATGGAATAAAATGCGTCATCTTGGAGAATGTATAAACCATAATAAAAATTGTACTATTAACACTTTTGGTCTTTGGAATACCACTCACAAATTCCATTGACATAGTTTCTCATGGATCTTCGGAAATTGGCAAAGGCATATAGTGTCCATCTATACCTTTACCACCTTTGAACTTCTAACAAGTCGAGCCCTCCTTCATAAATTTGGAAGCTTATATTATCATACCAGGCCAAAAATAGTACCTACCCATAAGTTCCAATGTTTTATTCTTGCTTGTGTAACCTACCATTCCACTACAATGCTTTTCAAATAAACTCTTCTTCCTAAAATCACAATTTTGAATATATACCTTTCCATTATTAAATAACAATTCATCTTGAATATGATAGTCCCTTTATTGGTCTATCCTATTCATAAATGAATCTTTGAGGCTCTTACAAACCTATCCAAAACAATCTTCATGCTTATAGAAAGAAAAAATCATTCATACCTTCTGCATGAGGTATGCTGAAATTTAGCACATGCACCTTGGATAATGCATGAGCCACCACATTGGCTTTTCTACTTTTGTGTTTCAATGCAAACTTGAACTACTATAACTATGCAATCCACTTCATGTACTTTTCCCTCAACTTCTTTTCTAAGTTTATAAATTGAAGTGCTTTGTAAACTATCATCATGGTGAATTCCTTGGGCAACAAGTAATGCCTCCAATGCTTGATTGTGTGAAGAATAGTATACAACTCCTTCTCATATATGCTATATTTTTTCCTTGACTCATTTAATGTTTCTAAAAAGAAAGCAACAAGCATACCTTCTTGTGAAAGTACCCCACCAATGCCAAGTCCACTTGCATCTACCTCTGCCTAAAAAAGCTTCTAAAAATCTAGAATTTCAAGCATTGGTTCATAAGTAATCTTTTCTTTCAACAATTCAAATATCCCTTGGGTTTCATTATCCCAACTAAATTCCTTTTTTTTCTTCAACAAAGTAAATATAGGTCATGAAATACCACTAGAATTTTTGATGAACAATCTATAAAAACTTGCTAAACAAAGAACTGATCTCACCTTCCCAACATTCTTAAGAGTTTACCAATACCTAATAATCTTTATCTAGATAGCTTGGATCCAAATTTGGCTTTTAGAAACCACATGATTCAAGTATGTGATTTACCTCTTGAAGAAATCATATTTCTTCACATTGATCAGTAGTTGTAGCTCCTCCAAGTTAAGAAATAACATCCTCAAGTGATCCAAGTGCTCTTTCTCATTAAAGCTATGACCAAAAATATTGTCAAAAAGACAATGCAACACTTACCAATCAAGTTCTTCAATAAATCATGCATCAACCTTATGAATGAACTAGGTGTATTCATGAGCTGAAATAACATCACCAAAAACTTAAAAAATAAATCCAATATTTTGAAATCTCTTCTACTCATTGCCAGGTTTGATTTGGATTTGATTTTATCCACTCTTCAAATAAGTTTTACTAAAAACCTCTACATTAGTAAGGACATCAAGGATATCATCCATCCTTGGAATAGAAAACTTATACCTCACTGTTATCCTATTCATTACCATATAATCAATGCACATCCTCCATTCATCATTGTCCTTCTTTGGTATTAGCACTGCTAGAATTGCACAAGCTAAAATGAATTCCCCTATTAATCCATTTACAAGTAACTCTTCTATTTGCCTTTGTGATTTAGCCCTTTGATTTGGTGTCATCCTATAAGCTCTCTCATTTGGAATGGTACCACCAAGAATGAATTCAATATGATGTTATAGATTCCTCATTGATGATAGTCTATCCAATTTCTCATTAAATATGTTGGGAAATTTCTTCTTCAACGCTAGCATAGCTATAGAAAGTTCAACCGATACGTCATTATGGTTAGTAGAAGCTATTTTCATAACAACAAAACCAAAGATATTTTCATCATGTTCCTTAATATATTTTGTCTCTCCTAGAAGGATTAAAGAAGAATTAAGTGAGATTTGCTGCCTTACTTGTTCAACTATCATAGAAATCAAATCATGGATTCCATTAGGTTTAACTAAACTCCACACATTTATTGCTCCATCAAATTGACCACCATTGTCAAAATTCCAAGGTCTATCAAGAATTACATTAGCACAATCTATTCAAAGCACATCACACTTCACAACATCATGAAAACTTTTGATTTTAAATTTCAAGATATATTGTTCCCTCACCATTTGGAACAAATATCTAGACAACCAATGCACCTTATAGGGTCTCTAAAGAGGATTAGTTACCAAACCCAATCTAGAAACTACCCTATAATAAATAACATTTTCTTGGACTCCCTCATCAATCAAAACATGAATTCATTCCTTAGTAAGTAAACAACTAGCCGTAATTTGAAACAACAATTTCCTATCAGGATGATCTCCTCTATTAACAGTTCTAATGAATGCACAATAATTTAATTCAAAAACATCCTTAATTTTTAAAGCATTAGGATTACCTCTCTAAATAGCTTGGCTTTATGTCTCCTCCACATCCATGGTTTGTACATTGTTACATTTGGCTACCTTGTGAAGTAGACATTTCCATTACTTATTTCCCTATTTTCCACATTTGAAGCATTGAATCTTTGAGGAACTACTTCCTTGACCCTTACCTCCCTTTCCTTGGTCCTTCTTGGCCTTATCCTTCACATCATCTCTTCTAATATTCTTGTTGTAGCTATCCTTCTTATCCTTAGATTTTGATGTGGATTCCTTATTAAATCTAGATCCCTTCTCCATCACCTTAGAAGTTTATTTTCTCCTAGTGTCAAATCCACCTAATTTATTCTCAAATTTAAGTGCTAAATCACAAGTATTATTAAGAATTTGTGGCTCATAAAAGGAAAACTATGGCTAATACATCACTTTGAGATCTCCTAAAAATATTGAAGTTTACATTAGCTTGATGGAATAGATCACAAAATTTGATTTAAACTTCTTTGACATCCTTGTCACCTTTCCTTAGCAATTTCAACTTCATAATGGTGTCTTATCTCTAATGAGACTACTTAAATTTTCTCTTCAACTTGTATTTCATTAGATTTCAATCTCAGATAGATTGACCATTTCATCTTCCATAACCCTATGACTCCTTTTCCCACCAAGTAGAAGCCATACCTTCTAATCTAGATTTAGCAATAGGTACCCTCAAGTTATTTGGTATCACTTCCAACTAAAAATGCTTCTCAAGTACATTTAGCTAACTTGCAAAAGCATTTGTGTGATGTACACCATTGAAGCTCTTCAACTCTATGTATGAAAGTATTGCAGCATTTTTGAATGCTTTAGCATACCTTACTTTATTTTTGTCATCAAGATTTCTTAAAGAAGAATTAAATACATTGATGTTCTTAGAGTTCTCATATGAGGAATAGGATTCCCTTCCATTGGAATTCTTGGCTGATGGTTTTCTATATTACCATAGTTAGATTATCCTTCCTCTTCATCTAATTCATCTTCACCTAGCTATGAAACTTAATCCTCTTAACATACATGTTCTTCACCTCCATGTGTCGGAATATGGTTAGGACTAGCATTTTGATCTACCTTTGTGCTAATTTCATCTAATCTAGCAACCATCATCTGAAAGGAATTATTCATGATCTTCATGTCCCGATTTATAGCTTGAGCCCATTTTGTCTTTGGTGCTATTTAAAATTCACAAAATCCTTAACCAAAATCCAAGCAACAATAAAACCAGGTTCTAATACAAAGAACATTGAAGTCAATTGACTTCAGTAATAAATCACATTCTCAATATTAAATCCAAATAATACGCAAACATACAATTTTTGTTAGAAAACATGAAAACTAGCTATTATAAATTAATTTATTAAAAGATTACATTAAGGTTTAGAAAACCCACAAGCATTCAAAACTTGTCACCCTCAATTGATATTGTAGAGCATGAGGTTCTACAACCATACAAGGATTGTTCTCAATGCAAGATATAATCCATAGAGAATCTCTCCCATAATTTGAAAGTAATATCTCAATTCACAAGTGAGATATAAGAGAATAAAACACATAGACCTATGAAACACAAGATGATCTTCGAGCTAGAATCACTAATTGCACTTATCCAATGTGCTCACCCACTCTCTCTTGCCTAGCTCTCTACCCTCAAGAGCTTTTTCTCTCACTCCTTCCTCTCAAAAATGATGAATACAATAATATTTATGTTTAAATAGGAAAATAAGAATCCTAAAATCATTTTCTTAACTCATTCCAAGTCTTCTCACCTTCTCCCTAGTTGTTTCCATCTTTTTCAATTGCGTTCTAGCTATTTCCCAAATTGGGATGGGTGTTTTTGGAAGTTTTCCCATCCGTTTGGGTCATTGTTGATCTTGCTAAGTGTTAAGTTATTTGTTCTTACATGTTTCCTCTATAGAATATGATAATTAATTGAATGGAAGACCACGTGTTATGTGGGATTAACTTGCAAGAATTATGATGAAGAACAATTAACATTAATTCACTCTTAACAAAAGAAATGATTATCTTATTATTCAATCTCAATACAACAATCTTATTTAATATTATCATCAAAAGTCTCTCTAATTATCTATTTTGTATACCTGTATCTATCTTTGTCTATTCTTCTCTTCCACTTATCTTATAGTTCTACTTCAATCTTGGGTGAAAATGGCTTTAGTTGATGATTGTAGTAACTTCCTGCTAATGGTTGCAACTTGGGTGCAAGTTGTAGCTTGGTCGTAGCTCCCTACCCAAAGAAGAATCATCAAGTTAATTGACTACTATGAGGGAATGTGATCAACATTCTTAGTCAACCATTTCCAATGGTTGAATATTCAAATCCTAATGGTGGAGTAACCAATTAGGCTGCAAAATCCAATATGATTGTGATAGCAGTGTGAGTCATAGCGACTTGCATTATTAGATTTTAGTTTTATATTTAAAAAATAAGTTTATTTTGGCTATAAACTACATTTGGAAGAAAATTTGTCCTATGATCTTATGCAAATAATATGATCTTACATTACCTTATCAAACCTAAATTCAACTTCCTATGCTATCCCCATCTCCATTTGAAGCTAACACTACTTGTTTCTTACTCCTTTGTCTTCTGAAAATTAACTCCTGGTGGTTGTAGGATAGACATTATTCCTTTCATGAGTTTGAAACTCATTGAAAATCAAATTTTGACTTAAGATCCTAAACTACTAGCAACTATGAATTACATGAGATCATCGCTACCTACCCTAGTCTAAAAATGAAGGAAACCAAGTGAAAAGGAGCATCAATTCATGTCCTAACATAGCCCCTAACTAGCTCTTTATCATCCCAATAAAGAGAGTGGAAGAATGTGCATGAATTAATGAAAATATAGTAACTAAATGAAGCATATCATGAAATCAATCCCCTCTATCATAAGACCTCAAAACATACAAAAAGAGAGAAGGAAAAAGAATAAGTTGAAAAATAAAATAGTCAAGCTAGAGAAGCTTAGCCTTCCCTTGAAGGAGGTGAAGGATCCTCTATTGAAGGAGGAGGTTGAGGTGCATCCTCACCTAACTCCTTACTCATTAAATCCTCTTCTATCACCACATCATCCAACTAGTCTATAGAACTAGATGATTCAAGCTATTCTACATTAGTAATTGGGGAAGCCATGGGTGTAAACTCTGGGTCCACTGATTTGTCAACCTCTTGGTGGCTGATTGTATGATGCAACTTCCTCATCTTAGAAAACAAATAATGGCCTAGGATTTCAACATTAGAGACCAACCAATACTTCCTCCTCTTAAGTTGATCACAATGGCATGGATACAAACCTTTATCTCTTTATAATGTCTAATGAGACTTTCTTGTAGAGCATCCAATCAGGCCATGATTGAAGCTTTGACTCCTATCAAAGTATGGTAAGTACTTGTCATTCCATGCTGCTACTATGGCTACTAGTGCTATTGTATGTTGGTGTAATCAGCCTCCCAAAAGATCCTACTCCATCTCTAGGACATGTTAATCAAGAATCCATTGAACCTTCTCATATCAAACCTCATGCTTGAACAATGCCTCATTTCCTATCATGATGAACTCTAGGTTGTACACTATTAAAGAAGCCACAACTTGTGAATTTACTAGTTCAATGAGGATCTTGTAGTTCCAAGGTACCCTCAATGGCATTGTAGAAGGCACATTCTAGAATTGGGAACTAGTCCTCATCCGATGAAACAATCTCCTTGATCGGTAGGACATGTGGATGAATCTAAAAATGTTAATACAGTTCCAAGATCATTGATGGAAAAGGAGCCCCATTAGATTCTTAGACTACCAACTCCATCCTAGAAAAAATAATAAAAATATAATTTAGGATAAAAGAATCCTCCAAATTACTCATAACCAACATGCTAAAGGATGTGACATGCATGAAATGAGAGCTATCCAAAATGTTCATCATCGCTACCCTCACAGAATCCTTCTTTTTGGGGAAAGATTCTTGTAGGACCATGCAATCTCATCCATCATCATGTCAAGCAAGAGCTTAGCCAATTGAGTCTTCCTCTCTGACAATGTTGCTATAAAGTGTCTTTTGTTTGATCCCACCTACATCTCAAGGACATTAAAAATGAGAACCTTCTTGATGTCATAGGACCTAGTGCCAATCTAAAAGGTTCATGACACAAGTCAGGTCCTCTAGACTGTTAGGTAAAATAATCAAACCTCTTTCTTGTATAATGCCTCATCTCTTATCAAGATGAACTCTATGTTGTGCACTATTAAAGAAGCCACAACTTTTTAATTTACTAGTTCCATGAGGAGCTTGTAGTTCCAAGGTACCCTCAATGGCATTGTAGGAAACTTCACCTCTCAATGCTCACACTCCAGACACTCCATGTCCTCCTTGTGATTGCATTCCTACTACTCCTCATACACACATGTCTATGCTATCAGATCTACAGCTACTAAATATTATCCTTGAGTATGCCCCCTCTTATGCTAGGATGAGCAAGAAGTTCCTTACTATAGGAAACACTAGTATGCATTCAATAATAACATAATGCATAAAAAATGAAATAGAATGTAATAAATGAACTAACATAAAAATAACATAATATAAAAATTAAAAATAAACATGATGCAAATAAATTGCAAAAAGTACATAATAAAAAACAACCATAAAGATCTACAATACTATTTTCAAAATCTCAATAGCATTGGTACCCCCAACAAAGTCTATGTTTTCCTCAACATATATCACTAGTGCAAATATAGAAAATAATAATTCAAGGTAAAATTAAGTGTGAGGATTTTGAATAACATAATGAGGAATCCATTAATAATCAATAGTCAATTAACTACTATATCTTGAGTGTACTGCACAAAGAATACAAAAGTGTATTTCATAAAAAATCCTAAGTTTTATATATTATTCTATATTATTCCATACTACTAAGTATTCTTCAAAAGTGAAATTATTATTTTCATGAGCTCTAGCTTGGACAAAGCCCAAATCCAAGCTTAATAGGGAATTACTTACAAACCAAGATAGCTACACTAAAAAAACATGATACCCATACTAATAGAATTCAAATTCTCATGGCTCATCTAACATATCCTAGAGTTATCTTGATATTGATGATATCCTCATCTTATTTTTCACCTTGAGATATAGTATATATAGTAAGAATACGAAAGCTTCCAACAGTTTACAAGAAAGCAACACAAACCTAGCTCTATATAGTGTTCAAAATCAAATTAACATAGAGAAATGCTTGGAACATTGAATGAAAAGTATTAGAATGCTAGGGAAGATACAAAAAGAATAGGGCTTATCATGAAGGTATTTAATCACCTCTAAAAACAACACTAATATCCTAAAAATTCTTGCAACAACATGCAATAGCAAGTCTAAGAGGAAAAACTCATTAGAACAAGAGATTTGAGGCCTACCTTACACATCTTGTAGAGGGAAGAAGACTTGAAGATCAAATCTGGTAGCTATGTCATCAATAAAAGCTCACTTCAGCTCTTGAATGTTTCCTATAGTTCTCTTCAATAAAAAATGATATTTGATTTTATGGGATGCACTTTTATTTTTACATTTTTTAATCAAGTCATGACCAACTCTTAGTCACAATCTATCACAACATGAAAATGAAAGATTTTAATAAATTTCAAAGTTAGAAACATCTCCAAATCACATCTTCTCAAATTTTCAAAATTAAGGGTTGCATATAGTTGAACTATTCTAAAATATAACAAATGAACCATTATAGTGTAGTACACTATGAGTTGTAGGCGTCTGCACTATCTAAAACCCAAAACATAGGAATTTTAAAATGCAGTAAACTATGGCTTGTACTTAATCGTGTTGATAAATTAATTATGATTACAAATTGAGATGTAAGGGGGATGTGGATTGTACCCTATCATAGGTCCTAAAATTTAATAGAATGACCTCCAAGGTTATTATAGTTTGTAATAAGGCTTACAATTACACTCCAAAAGACTGCGAGTCACACCCTTCCCACCCTTTCTAATCTATGATAATTCTACAACAAATAATGAGGAGAAGAAAATAGAAAGCAAAGTAAAAGTAAAATAAAAAAATAAATAATGGAGAAAAATTTTGTGACTAAAGAATAACTAAGATGTTAGTGATTGGTACACATCAAGACATTGGGTGATGATTTATGTAAATTCACTCCCAAAATAATAATACAAATATAAGGCACTATCATATTTGGGCATTTATAAATCATTTTTACCAACTTATCCATATCTTATGGAACCTCTCAAAAATGCAGTCTTCCCCTTCTAAAAGTAGTTGTTTGTGATGAAGACTATTTATGCATCAACATAATAACCTTATCCTATGGCCATGAACAAGAGAGAGCATAGCATCCAACACAATTTATTATCTAATAATTATTTCTTATCTTTTTTCAACATTAATATTTTTAGTCATTATGGGATTGTTGCACTACCATCAAAACATGATTCATCAACAATAGAAACTTTGCCCCTAGTACAGTTCCATAATTGTAATGGGACAAGATATCTATTAAAAGACATTCTTAGATTTTTACACCTACCATAGGTTATGATTGCTTACTATATTGCCATCAGAACATGACTTGTAAACAATGGAAACTTTTCTCTTGGTGTAGGTTCAATCCCTATGCAAGTCATTCCCCATGAGTACCTCCATGGTTCATGTTTGATATCTCATGACTTCTCTTATTCCAAATCCCAGATTAAGGAAGACTCAAAACCTCAAATTTGTCATGAAATAACATTTTGAGCTCACAATATGTCTAGTACAAAATAAGAGATTTGACTCATTTTTCTAACTAAAAAGCTAAGAAACTCTATCCATGGAACAAAATTTGATCGTCCAACCTTATCTTTATTTATGATAACATGAAAAACATAAAATTTTGAAATATTTCAAAGACAAAATTTCATGCCAAAAAACAAGTTGAACCTTCATTGATTTAACTCATTGAAGCCTAAATACCATGAAATATATGTTGCCATAAGTACTTCCAAAGACTTGATAACAACAATGACCACTACTGTGCATAACTATTAATAAAAATATAATGTATGGCTCCTAGTACCTATCATCCAATTCTTGTATAAAACTAAAGTACATAATAGAAAACTGATTAACCTATCACAACAAGAAGTATGAAGGTTAGACAATCTCATAAGGATCTATTCGAAACTAGCCCATGATTAAATTTAGCTTGATGAGAAGAAGCATTAATTAAACTAATTTTCTCACTATCAAAGGAGGGCTATTATCCAAAATAATGTTTAAGCTATTGATCATTCACACATAAGGACATAGAACTACCATGTCGAGAAATGTCAATTGCATCACTACCTACAACCTCAATAATTTTGAAGGGTCCATTTCATTTTGATACTACTTTTTCAGAAAAGTTTTTAAGCCTCATATTAAATAATAAAACTAAATCATATTTTGAGAAGGGCTTCCTCATAATCTTTTTATCATGTCACATCTTAATCTACTTCTTATACAAACATTGCCTATCTAAAGCATGCATATTATCTTCATCTAAATGGTTTAAACTAAATAAATGAGTATAAAGACGTGCATCCAAGTTTATTTCCAATTGACATTGCATTCAAAAATACTTATTTTGTATTGAAGAAGGAATAAGTCATTGCTTACCGAATCCTAGTTCATACGGGGTAAATCCAAGAGATGATTTATATGAAATATGAATAGCCCATAATGTATTAGGTAAATGATAAGACCAATGTGTTTTTTTCTTTCCTACAGCTTTCTGCAAAATTTTATTGATTTTCTTATTCATTCTTTCAATTAGCCCATTTGTTTAAGGGTGATACGTTGTAGAAATACAATGTGCAATTCCCATATTGTGTAACAATGTTTCCATTATAACATTAACAAAATATATGTCCTAATCACTAATTAAGATTTATGAGTTTCCAAAGCATGGAATTAAATCTTCTCTTAGGAACCTAACTATGATTTTTACATCATCATGTCTAGTTACTTTCACCAAAACCCATTTGGTAACATAATGAATGGAGAATAAAATATACTTACAAGAATTTCTTTAAGGGAACAGGCCCATGAAATAAGTGCTTCAATAACCAAAGGGCTCACACTCCACCAAGATAGGCAACAATGGCATGTCTTGATGTCTTGTGAGTCCTTCCATTTGCTGTCATTGATCACATATTTTATAATATGCATAACTATCCTTAAACAAAGTAGGCAAATAAAAACCAACATGGAGGATTTGTTATGAAGTTCTCTTACCTACAAAGTAACCTCCACACACTTCATCATGGTTGAAAGAAATTACCTCTTGTTGTTATTATTCAGGTAGACATCATCAAATGATCTAATCTTTGAAAATCTTCTACATAAATGGATATTCCCAAATGAACCATTATACTTTGATGATGAAGGCTTATTTCTGTCCTTTCGTTCAAGACTTTGATAATTGCATACATCTAAATGATTAGCAATATCCACATACCAAGGATCTAGAACCTTATGAATAAAATCCCTATCGCAACAAGCAAACAACTACTCATCCAAAAATGCATCATTAAAGGTATGAGTTGTCTTCGAATCTACATTATGCTAAAGTCTAGACAAATGATCTGCTACTAAATTTTTAGATCCCTCCTTATCATGAATTATCAAATCTAATTCTTACTTCAAAATACACCAAAGAATTAATCTTGGACTTTTAGTTCATTTATTATGCAAATATATAATAGTGGCATAATCAGTAAACACTATAGTATGAAAACTAATTAAATAATGATGAAATTTATCTAACCTATATATAACTTCTAACATCTATTTTTCTGTAGTAGTATAATTACCTTGAGTAACAAGCAATTTCTTCAAAATATAATAGATAACATATGGGACATTATCTTTGCATTAACCTAATACAACTCCAATTGCAAAATCCAAGGCATTTATTATAAGTTCAATGTCGTTGTTCCAATCAAGTCCTTGTAAAATTATTACTAAAGAAAGCTTAGATTTGAAGGTTTGAAATGCATTTTGGAATTCTTTAGTCCATTTTAAAAAAATATTCTTTTGTAAAAATTTTACCAATGGTTGAGTAATCAATGAAAATCCTTAATGAATCATCTAAAAAAACCAAAATGACTCAAAAATGAATGTATACCTTTCACAGTACTTAGAGGAGTAAGATGGGAGATAACCCTTATCTTTTCAACACCTACCAAAATTACTTTCTTTCTCATAATGTGGCCTATAAGAAAAGATGATAAAATGACACTTTTTTTCAAGATAATTTAAGATCCTTATCAATACACCTACACAAGACCAATTCAAGATGACATAAATCATCAAAGAATGAATCATAGTAGACTGAGAAATCATCCATGAAAACCTTAAGAAATGAATCAAATAATATCTAAAAAATAGGTGTCATATCCCTTTTAAATGTAGTAGGAGCATTACACAACCCAAATGGAATACATCAAAATGCTAAAGTCTAATGTTGTTTTATGTTTATCTTCCAAGGAAATTGCATTTGATTATAACCACTAAAACCATCAAGAAAATAATTAAATTCATTCCCTTAAAGTTTTTCTAAAACCTAATCTACATATGAAAGTGGAAAGTGATCCTTTCCTATCCATTTATTAATTCATGAAAATCAATATAAACACATGAATTATTATACTATTTAGGAAAAACCATAATATAACTAACTTAATCATAATTAGAAATAAAATAAATCATACATGCCTTAAACAATTTCAAAAGTTCACCTTTTATTGCTTATTTCAATGCTAGGTTTAGACTCCAACATGGCTGCTACCATTGTCTAACTTTAGCCTCCAAATGGATATGATGCTAAAAAAGGGATGGAAAAATCCCATGCATAAGATCCAAAGGTAATCAAGCAAAAGCTTCAAAAGAATTCATTAAAACATGAAACAATCTATGTTCTTCATCAATGGTTACTCCTAAACTAACAATCAAGGATTTATTGCTCTTAGCATAAATATATTTCATGTGAAAAGGAAGTTCCTTTAAATCTAAAGTTACCTCCCCACCACTTTCAATAGAAGAAAAATTCTTCAACTTACACAAATCCTTACCATCCAAAGCATCTTCAACCTAATTACATATGAGTTATCTTTGATCATCCATACTTACCTCATTATATTCTTCTAATGTTAATGCTTGATATGCCTTATTCTAATTGCATAATTTTGAAGAAACCATGTTTCCTACAATAGTGTTAACCATTTTCAACTCATCAACTTAAAATTGTTTATCAAGGTTATATAAATTAATTAAAACATTCTTGTTTGCAAAATTCAAAGTTATCAATCCATTTTCATGTAAATAACCACACCCATTGTTATTAACATAGACATACTTAAAATCAAATGATAAACATTATTCAATAAATATGTATAATAATCTAGCATAATGAAATTAGTAGGGTACAAAGCTTTGTATACCTATACCAAAATATCCTTAATAATACCTTTCTAATAAATAGTACATCCATCAGCCAAAGAAATGGTAATATTGGTAGGTCTAATATGATCATAACCCAATGACTGAAAAATCTAAAATGACATAATATTTACACTAGCCTTAGATCCACTAATGCATGATGAAATTTCCTATTATGAATCATGCAAGAAATTGTAGGACTACTAGGGCTTGTTACATTTTTAGGTATCCTAGCATTCAAAATATTTGTAATATTTTCAATAAGGCTAACATGCTTGAATATTTTAATTTCATACAACAAAGTTTCTTAAGGTATTTAGAATATTGAGAGATATCTTCAATAGCTCTTAATAATAAAACATGTATAGTGACATCTTTAAAAATTTTCTCAAGTTTCTTATGATCAATCTCATTTGATTCTAATCTATGAGGAAAAGGTAACTATAGAGAAAAAGAATTAATGGATTCCTTTAAAGAAATCTTTGGATCAGGTGCTTCTTCATAGAAAGTTCCTTTGCAAAGATTCTTTCAAATTCATCATCTAATTATTTTCTCTTAATAGACTTTAGAAAAAGGATTCGAAGATCAACAACTCTTTCACTTCTAGTCACCACATTACATTGGTCCCTATTGGTTGAAAAAACCATATGCAATTCTTTTCTTCCTTGATACTTAGGATTTCTTTCTGTTTATGCTGGTAATGTGTCCTTAGGTTGTAAGACTTGAATAAGCTTAATTATATGATCATTTTGTTACTAAAAGGTGTGCTGCAAATTTTCATTTTGTTGCAACGTTTGTTGTTGAAACTCATGGTTTTGATTATGTCTTCAAGATTGGTTAAATTTATTATTATAACTCTAATAATTGGACCTAAATAAAGGACATAAGTGATAACTTTAGTTTTGATTGGGATTCCATCCCCTACCTTACAAAGTTGAACTTCTTTCTTATCCATCTTAACTTCCTACAACATTAGCTTGTTCTTTAATAAATGGTGACATGGAAAAAGCATGAGCAATATGGCAAATTTCCTTACAAATTATAGAAGAATAAAGAGAATCCATACCTCTAGCATGGGTTTTGTTTAATGTTGTGAATTCTCTCATTCGTACAAACTGAAAATGCTTGTTATTGACATAGGAAAGATTGGCCCTACACAATATACTTAGATGGCATAGTTAAAGATGATAATTTATTATTAACTTTTAAGTTTGTTTCACTAAACCTATCATCATCATGTGCTCTAACATATTGGTTTTTTTATTCACTAGTCAACTTTTACTCTAATCCACTATTTGATCTAATGCATTAAATGTTGCTTTCGGTGTCATTCACATAATTGTACCACCATAAACAAAATCAATACTCTTCCATGTAACATGTGTCAAACCATCAAGAAAAATCCTAATAATTGAGATTCCAAAAAATCATGATTAGGGTTCCTTATCCTAATGTCTTTAAAATTCTCCTAGGCTTGTTCATAAGTTTTATTTTCTTTTTGTTGAAAGCCTAAAATTTGTTTTTTATATTGGTGGATTTTTGCAAAAGATAATAATCGGTTTAAAACCTCAACCTTAAAACCTTCCCAAGACTAAATGAAATATTATTTTAAGGATCTATACCATGATAATGCACGATCTCTAAACATAAGAACAAAAACCTTAATTTTAGTATGTTTCATAATGTTATTACCACATGTGAATATCAATGTTTCAAATGGTTGTATATGATGATATGGATCTTCATCATTTGTACCATAGAACTGAGGAAATGCTGATAAATTTCTAATCTCAACATCTTCTCTAACAAGCAACAAAAGGGAGGAGAAAGTAGCTTATGATTTTCTCCCGACTAAATATTTTTTATAAAGTTAATTAGGCATTCCCTAATAAGGAACTTAATTCTAAAATTATAAAAATTGAATAAATTAATTTTTTTGGAGGTGTAAAATGATGAGACAAAGGATGTGGTATTTGTTGTAATCCTTGGTATGGAAATTTTGGCTGAGGGATAGATTATTTTTGAGCATTCTGCACATTGAATATTGGTTGGATACTTTGGGGAATATTCATTAATGATTATATGTTAGAATAAGGATGTTGGGGTAGTTACATAAATGTAGTTTGATATGATGCTAGTGATAAAGCAATTGTGCTACAAGACATGGAATAAGTTGTGGATTAAAAGGAATGATAGGTTGTGCTACTAGTTGATGAATCTAGGCCATATTAGGATAATTCATAGGAACAATAGGTTGTCACGATTGAGAAATAATAGGATAAATAGTTGATGTGATAGGTACTATTGTTGCAACAAGAAGAGAGTGAGAAATTGGTTGGTTAGGCAATGATGGCCATGTATTTTGGGTAACTTATGTCAAAGCATTCAACAAGGATTCCTAAGTCACTTGTAAATGTTGCTAATGTAATTGCTACTAGAAAAAAATACTAGAAGGATTATTTTGAGTATTAGCATGGTATGTAGCATTAACTTATAAAGGAATAGATTGAGTGCAACAAGATGGACCAACCATTTGTGTGAATAATGAAAGTGTTGATTGTCTGAGGGGAGTAGAACCCAATGAACTCATAGAATTTAGTAGGCATACAAACAGTCATGGATATTTAATTAGGTTATTTATCATTAGTAAATAGGTCTAAAAACTAACTCCCACTAGTAGTTAAAGTAACAGGAATATTAAGTCTATCTACCATGTTAACTCTAGTATCTATACTTGTAATGGTTTGTGGATCTACCTGTGAAATTGATGATACTTCTTGTCAAAATGACCTTTGATCTTTTTGGAATTTCATGATGAAGATGATTCTTCTGATGACATTGAAATCTTTTTAGTCATTTTCTTAGGTACGTATGAAGAGGGAATAGTATCACGAACCAATCTAGTATCACATATCAATCTTTGACCTTACTCACAAATCAAAACCATAAAGCTATATTGAAATAACAAATAAATAAGAAACAAAAGAAAAAAGAATAAAATCAAAATCTACTATAAGAATTGTTGAGTGTGAACAACTTCTTCATTAATCATCGATATTTCTAAATTAAGGACAAAAATTTGCATATTAATCAACATCACTTGAAATTATAATAATTCAAACATATATAAATTGAAAGACTGATTCATATCCACATAAATAATTAGAAAAAATAAAAAATAAATAAAATTTAAATCTAGAAAATATCACCATAATCCATGACTATCATAATGGCACCAAAATGTTAAGTTAATTATTCTTGTGTTCTTATGCTATAGAACGTGGGAATCAATAAAATGGATGACCACAAGTTACATGGAGTTAGTTACCAAAATTATGGTAAAGAATACATAACATTAATTCACTCTTAACAAAATAAATGATTATCTTATTATTCAGTCTTAATAAAATAGTCTCATTCAATAATATCATTCAACAAACTTAAATTATCTATCATAAAAAGTTCTCTAATTATCTATTTAGTATATCCATAGCTATCTCCATCTTTTCTTCTCTTCCAGTAATCTTATAATTCCTCTTTAATCTAGCATGAAAATCACTTTAATTGATGGTTGCAATAACTTCTAGATAATGGCTACAACCTAGGTGTGAGTCATAGCTCCTTTCTTGAAGAAGAATTATCAAGTCAATCAACTATTGTGAGGGATTGTGATCAACAATCTTTATCAACCATTTCCAATGGTCAATTATTTAAATACTAATGGTCAAGTTACCAATTAGGTTGAAAATACATTATGACTATGATAGGGATGAGAGTTGTAGGGATCCACATTGATGGATTTCAGTTTTCTGTGGTAAAAATAAGTTGTCGGTGGCTACAAATCGCATCTAGAAGAAAATCAATGCTACAAGCTCATATGGATCACTTTCTAGTTGGACATCTCACCTACCAGAGCTAAATACAATTTTTTTTATGTATGGAACATCTAGATGCCTCCAAACAAGTAACCATAGATCCTAGAACCCCCTAAACTTATCAAAATGAGTCCAAAAACCCCAAAACATTTCAAAACATCCAAGAATCATCATTAATAAAATCAACACAAGAAGACATATATTAAAATAACACACTCATCCATGTCTTCTTCAAGTCTAAAATCTACAAAAATAACTTGTAGGAAAAAGCATAAGAAAATTGGGAGAGGTATTCCTACACGAGTCCTAGAATGTTTTTAACACCACTGCTAGAGCATAGGCCACTTCCAAAGGACTTGGAGTCCTTGTTTCTCATTGATAATCATCCTATTATCATCAATTCCACTTTGAGAACCATTGAAAATATTGAGCTGAAACAAAAAGTTATGAAGTGAAGAAAAGTCTTTACTTGATCCCACGATAAAATTATGGAAATTAACTCCTGTATCTATCAACACCACATATATACAAATGTGAGTGTTAGGCCTTGGTGAATACTTCAATGAAGGCTTGACCCTAACATGTACGACATGGTAAAAAATTAAATTATCAATCTCTTGATGGTTGGTTTCATCACACCCATTTCTAATAGTATGTGTGTCCATCCAATTATAGTTATACAAAATAAAGAAAACAAATGAAGAGTTTGTGTTGGCTAAAAGTTTCTAAGCATCACCACATTT
Source organism: Gnetum montanum (assembly GCA_015680685.1). Lineage (NCBI taxonomy): Eukaryota > Viridiplantae > Streptophyta > Gnetopsida > Gnetales > Gnetaceae > Gnetum > Gnetum montanum. The sequence goes on from MNCI01007215.1 coordinate 782,459, forward strand.
AAGGATAATATTCCATTGTCATTCAAAACTTTTTTGATGGTTACTAAAAATACTATTAGGCTAAGATTCCATGAAAGGAACAAGCAAAAACTACCTTCATCTATCTATGGAGAGCCTTTTTTTCAAATGCGTGTTCTTTGGATTATGTTATGCACTAGCCATATTCCAATGGCTAGTGATGTTCATGTTCTAAGATTACATTGGCAAGAGTATGAATGTCTTCATGGATGAACTTTTCATGTATGACAAAAATATTTTAAGAGGCCTTGAAATAGCTTGAAACTATTCTATGCCACTATTGCCAAGTTAACCTCAAGTAGAACTAGAAGTAAAGCTAGTTGATAGTAACTAAGGGCATTATTCTTGGTCATAAAATTTTTAATAAGGGGATTGAATTAAATATTAAAAATATCTACATCATCAAAAACATGATGTATATTCCCACAATGGTTAAAGAGATGTGATATTTTCTTAGCCATATATGCTATTAATCTAGGTTCATTAAAGATTATTCTAGAATAGCTAGTCCTTTATTTGAACTCATGAAAAAAAATTTTCTAGTCATGTGGAGAAAAGAATGTAAAAATGCCTTCGAATGTCTAAAGGAAATGCTAATCCAAACCTTGATGTTGTAAAGTGCTAACTATTCTCAATCATTTTCTATAATGATAGAATCTTTGTACTTTGCATTGTGTGTAGACCTAATGTAGTTTTATGAGAAGAAGTATCTCTACTACATCCACTATGCCTATTCAAAGAATTTTGGAACCTCAATTGAACTATACTACCACTAAAAGGAGATAATTATCATCATTTTAAACTATGAAAATTTAAGCATTATGTTTTTTGAGGTAAAATTTTCAACCACATTGATCATATGTCATCTAGTTTCTCATGGTAAATTCAAACATTAATCTCTAGATTATTTGATGCATATTCCTTTTGAAGAAGTTTGATCTCTATATGATTGATCATAAGGGAGTAAAAAATGTGATGGTATATCATCTATCATAGCTACGAATTAGAAAGAAAGGAAAAGGTATGCTTCTTAATGAATTTCTAAATGATCACATTTATAACATATTTTTAACACAAATAATAGATTTCAAAGCCCATGATTCATGTGCATTCTCAAATACCTGGTATCCCAAAAGATCCCTCCTATATGGAACTAATGAAAAATCCAATGATTCTGACATGAGGTAAAGCCTTGCTTGATTATCAATGAGCATCTCTATAATATATTCCCTGATGACCTTATAAGATGATGTGTTTTGGAAGAGAGCTAAGGTGTCATCTTTGATCATGCAGACCATGGTATGTGCAATGAGCATTGTGCTAGAAAGAAAACCATGAAGAAGCTACTACTCACAAGCTATTTTTAGCTTACCATGTTTAATAATACTCAACTCCTCATGCATTGTTGTAACAACTATCAACATGAGGGAGGTATGTCCTCATACATGGAGAGAGAAAAATATTGGATTCAACCACTAGAACCCTTTAATGTATGAGGGATCAATTTCATTTGTCCCATCTTTCAAACCTCCAACGGTAAGGCATACATCATTGTATGCATGGATTTTTTTATAAAGTGAGTAGAAGCTGCTACTATTAAGGATTGTTCATCTACTAGTATAGCAAACTTCCTTCAAAAAATGTGCTCCATATCTTTGATATTTCTTGAATCTTAATCTTTGATAATAGTATGCATTTTATTAGTAATATTTTTTAATATTTTATTGGAATCTTGTGGAATTAATAATAAATTAAATTTTCCTTATTACCTAAAGGCTAATGGCCAAGTGAATATTACTAATAGTAAAATCATTAGAATATTCAAGAAAATTTTTAGTAGATATAGTAGAGACTAACCTAACAAGCTTAATGATGCTCTTTGGACCTATTGAATAACATGGAAAAGTCCTATTGGATACATCCCATTTGAGCTAGTATATGAAAAGGTTCCATGACTATGCATTGATCTTGAAATAAAAACCTTGGATAGTATTTTGGATTTTGATATGACCATAGATTCTTCACAAAGAGAGGTTGATCAATCTTAATCTTCTTAATTAAAATTAAAGAATCATCTTGATGCATAAAAAGTTAGAACATTTCTATATCATAGCTCATCATGATGTTTGAGAAAGATTCTTTAATTTCAAACCTCATGATAAGATCTTATATTTCAATCTATCATACTTGTTCCATTTAGAGAAGTTTAAATTTCAATGTGAAGGACCATATATCATCTACACCACTTACTAGTCTAACATAAAACATATCTATCATCAAGATGAGTGAGACAAACGTTTTTTGATTAATGGACAATATTTGCTACACTATAAAAAAATATATTTCTTCTCTAACTACATAATAATTAATCTTGTATTTTATACTCAAAGGCATATCAAGTAATAGACATGAATTAACCATGGAAAAGGTATCCTTTAGGTCATGTCAAATTTTCTTTCTTCTTTACTATTTTCTTTTTGTGTTTTAATAAAGTTAGTATGTTTAGTTAGGATTTATATATTTTTTAAGCTTAATGATTAATCATTCATGTTATTTTCTTTCCTTTTCTTTGATTTATGAATATTCAACCAATAAGCTAATGATGGATGGGTGATTCATAGGTGTGATGAAAATGCAAGAGTGCTAAATGGGTCTAAAGTGGAGTCTTGATTGATGGAATGCCTATGCCCTAGAATTTAACCACTTATTTTTTCTTCTATGCATCATTAGTAAAATAATCTTAGATTCAATATGAAGCTAGGAATCATACTATGAGTTTTTAAAGCTAATGCCACTAGAGTTATAAGCAAGTGATGGACTCACATCTTAGGGTATGAGATTTGGAATCCTAAAATAATGCTTGATCACTAATAAAAAATGGGTGTATCATCGAAGGTTCTTATGATGACTAGATGAGTTTAATCAATGTGATTGGACAAAGTTCCATGTGCTACTATGCTTAAACACCTTAGTAAAAACATATTCATAAGCTCAAGAACCTATGCATGTCATGTACTAATGAATGAATTCTCATGTTCGTATAAGTCAAAAATTCCATATGGTGATCTAGCACTCTAATCATTCCACTGAATCTTACACACCATTCAAAAATCATCTTCTTATGAAAGAAAAAGAAAAAAAAAGAAGAAAAATAAATAAATAAAAAAGATAGAAGAGAATAATAATAATGATGAGAAGAGAAGGTAATGTGAAGAAGAATATGACACAAAGCCTATTAGTCCATGGAAATTGGTACTTTTACTATCCTAGAATAATCTTATAATTTTCAATTAAGATCAAGATAGGAGGTTGAACCAACATCCTTGCAAATCATACCTCATTTTTAACCTATTTCCTAGATCACTTATTTGTGAAATTTAAAAATCCAAGATAATAACTTGTTCATTCCTACCCATGCCCATGAAGGCCTAGAAGTCTCTCTATTAGTAAACTTTTATAATGTCAAATGCTACTTCCACCTAATTTCTAAATTAATTTCTTGTTCGGAATTAGGACCCTTAGCCAATCCAAGACCATATGCTATCATGAAAATTCTAATTTTTGATCATAATAATGTAATCACTATTTTGATTGGGACTAAATGGTATAGATTGTTATGCATACATGCACAAATGGAAGAAAACCAAATTGAAATACTAACTTCTAGATGATTTATGATACATTTTCTTTGTCCAATTTCACCAATGAATGAATTGAGGAATAATCAAGAATAGATGACACTAATAGTAGTATATGTGACCTTTCACTTAAAAGGAAGATTTGAAGGTCTATCCTTAGAATTTTGATGAGTAGTGGTAAATGAATATGATAATTAATCTCTTGTAGGATGTAGGACATGCTCATGTGTTCCATGAGCTAATTGAATGGTTGGCTAGGAATCTTTTAGTGTTGGACTCTCATCCTCCCTCTCTTACCATCTTTATTTCCATCACTCTTTCCTTTTGTTTTTGCATTATTGTGGATGGAAATAGGTTGATCAAGTAAAATGGAGAATTAGATTTAGCCAAATGGAAACACTCATGTTTGATGATGATGTCTCACTATTTGTTAGGAATACATGGATGTCCCATTAATGGGCTTCACAATGATAAGAAAGGCATGTACTTGCTATGGAATGGTCTTAGTTATGAATCCTTGGTGGCTTGTCACTATAGCTATGTGATCTTAAGCTCATCTTCTAGGATGGTGGTGGTTGCATGTTGTAAGACACTAGATTGTTCTTCCATTATCTGGTTGTAACTTGATGAGCATAATGATTTGACTAAGACTATTTCTTCTCCTAGTTGTCTTCTACTTGCATATTTTGATTATGGGTTTGATATTTAAGTAATTCATACTTCATTTTTTATGTACATTGGTTTATTTAATTAATAGTACCACATATTTTAGGAGCTTTTATTTCTGTGGGTGTGAGATAGATATGTTCATATCAATTCCTATGTCTTTATCTTTAATTATTATGCTTATGTTCTTCAATATGTGCATTTAATCGATGTTATTCAAGGTTGGTATCTTGTAACTCAATCGTGGGGAAGAGGCATAATTGGATATGTGTTCTTTAATGCTTTTCAATTTCATCTATTATATATGTACATATGTTTAACATTCATCTATAAGTTTTTTCTTCATTTTTTTCTTCTTTGAAAATTACACTTACCATTGTTTTCATGCATTTTTTTCTTCAATGATGGTTTAATGCTTAAGGAATTCACATGATTTTTAGCATTATTTCTATCTAACATGTTTAGGGGGATGCACTTTCGTAACTGAGACTCATGGAAAAATTGGTCAAGGAATCTTAAGCCTTATTTGTAGATTAGCATAAAGATAACACACTTCAACTCAACTTGAAGAATACTAGTTCGATCCAAAACTTAGAAGGCCCATCTTAGAAGACAAATCCAAACGTAGTAGCATTGTGTTCCTAAACTACAAGCACCAAGTATGCATAATTGTCATCATCTAATTATGATCTGAAATATTTATCAGATATTTTCATCAAGCTTAAGACATCTTTAACTTTGTAGGCATGCCAAGGGACTCTTCTTGTTAGCTACCATCCCCTAGCTCCATTTCTTCAAGTGGCAATTTTGTAATGTGTCTTATGTCAAAGTTACTTAGAGATTTTTAATTCCTCCACATTGACCTTATCATGTGTCTAGTCTTATTTTTATATCTTGGATTTTAAAGCTATGGGATTAGGTTCACTTGGTTATGGAGGAATGATGAGATATCTAGTTGCATTTTGTATGTCCATTGTAAGCTCTAGATTTTGGAAGTGTTTCATGAATTCTTTGCTCATAGTCATAGCATGCATAGTTAAGGTTCATATATTTTAGGGTTCCACCCTTGACCTCTATTTCACACTTCAAAATTATATGCATGTTCTAAGCTCCTTATGATATTTTTAGCTTTGTTTGTACATCCTATGAGTATTATGACATGTCCTCTTCTATTCTAGCTTTCCCCTAGAATTGACAGCGAGAAGTATGATTTGGGAAGAGGGGTGAAACAACTATCTTACATTAGTATTGGGATTCTGATGCACCTTTTTCCAAGCCTAGTTTGGCCTACTTTACCCATGGTATGATCGAAATTAGCATTTAGTATGTTAATGAACATTTGTTAATGCTTACAAACTAGTGAACCTCTACCATTATCTCATAAAAACTATAAATACCTAGAATGAGTTCTCATATATAAAATAGATATAACCTTGATTCCATTTAACCTTTTGTTATATAGTTTATGTGAAAAGCTCTTTCTCCTTTATTCAAGTTGATTTTCTTTCCATTTTATGTGTGTTTTAAGTCATCACTTTTACATGTGTAGCTAGACTCCGTCAGAATGCTATCTTTCATATGTAGTCTAAAACTATTTTGTCAATGTATAGTCTAGTATTTACATAATGAATAAAGATAAGGATTTTTCATTTATTCTACACTTAATTTCCTAAATACTAAAACACCAAAAAAAATTTTATTTTATTTTCCTTTCATTGAGTGATGATGATTCATCCTTCTCTGAGAAGATATGGTGTTTGGTCATCGAGGTTGTAATTAAGAGCTATTTATTGATTTTTGTGTGTATTATTACACTTATTCCATAAGGGATTACAACATGTATGAGTGATTGTGAGCATTGTTATTGTCACGATGAGGGATTTTGATGCATGTGTATTTATAATTATTTTATTATTATATTTATAAAATCCATAAAAATCATAAAATATAAAATTAATAAATATTCTCTCAATTTTCCACCATGGAAACACAGGCTCTTATTGAACTATATGCACTATAATCTCTTTTATGTTTATTGAACATAAGAACATACACAAGTGTTCATAGCAATTCATTCAACATCATCTTTAAAGCTTATGACCAAACCACGTCACATTCCATTGATATAATCCCATTGGTCATAACTAGCATGAGCCTTATCACTCTAGAACATGAATTTTACCATTCATAAAAAGAATACCATGTTGGGCATGTTAAGATTTTCATTTATTAGCCCTTCCTAATAATGGAGAACTCAAATATTTCCATACCTCTTTATAGTTAATATGATTAGGATATAAATTGACATAGGAGTCAAAATCATGTATCTCAATATTAGAATTAGCAACTTAAAATTTTGACAAAGCATCTACCACAACATTAGATTCTTAAGGACAAAATGAAATTCTTGGAGTTTCACCCATTTCATATGCTTCACATTTACTTCCTTTTGAGAATTTAAGAATTGAATTGCTTTATGATTAGTGAGTAAAAGAAATTCAACTTCTAATAAGTAATCATACCAATGTATAATTAGTAAGACTCGTTTAGATTTTTAGAAAAGAACGTATATCCCCATATAAAATCACACCATCAATATCAAATCTACTTGCATCTACCTTCACTCCAAAAAGCTTAGAGAATTTTGAAATTGCAAAAACTTAAATATTATAAATCTTTTCCTTTAAAGCTTATGATGAGAAATGAGTATGCCTAACTTTCCACCATATGATCTACAAGCATCATAATAGACCATGTTATAATCCATGGATGGTACTAATCTTATTGAAAAAGAAGTTAATTAATAATTTCTAATCATTGTATTCTCCCTTGGACTAGTATAAGCTTTATTCTATATGGTTTAGTTCATAGTGAGGTGTACAATTGTAATATAGTTTAATATTTGTTAAGAATAATTAAAAATATAGAAATTGATTAATTAATCTATCAAACAAGAAAGTAAGTCCTAGTATAACATAGTGTTATTAGTGTCCATTTCCAACTTATTGGGCATGCTTTAAACTCATGCATCAACTAATAGGATTATCCAGGAAACATATTTTTACACTTGAAGTTAGTCACACTCATTCTATTGAGTTACTAATATGCATGAACAAGTAAACTATTTAGCTAATCATATTAGAAAGTAAATAACATGGGAAATAAATTTCAATTAAATAAATCTAAACTAAGTTATAGTACTACAATGGAAGAAAATCAATCTTGATCTTTTTCAGTGTCCGTTTAATATGTTTATGTATATTCCATTGAAATAAAGATGTCAAATAATTGACTCAAAATCATTTTGCGAGCACTCATTAACTATTGAGAATTCAAGAAAGAAAATTCCAAGATTTTTGCTACCTCCTATATTAATGGATGTCATTAATTGAATATGTGAAGGATATTTATAAGTAAAATTGGGTATTATGATATCACATTGGTTACATCATAAGTCAACCTACAATATTGGAAATGTTATATCATATCCCATTGAATTACTATGTATCACACACCCATGGCTAACTAAAAAATTATCCTTGAGTTAAATAAAACTTAGAATAGAGTCTGTTATAAAATTTAGGGGAGTGAATCAAACTAATGGATTAACTAAATAAGTGATATAATTTCATATTACAAAATTTTATTTGAGTGGTTTCAAATCATTAGAAAAAATATGAAGAGACAAAATATTTGCAAATTTTGAAGATCTTCAAAATTACCTCAAATGTGTTTTTAAGTGGTTCTAGGTAGTGATAGTTTTTCTTATCTCAGTAGCTCCTATAATTATTCATATGGTTCTTCTTTCTTCATTCATAAATAGCTTATGATCATGTATAACTTCTCAATTGAGTTCGTAGTTCAATAAATATTAACTAGATTATTAATTACTAGCACATCCCATGGACAAGGTAGCTCTAAAAGCATCTTATTGTCTTGGAAGAACTAGGTAGTGAAAGCGATATACTTGATACTAAGCATTTATACTTATTTATCAAGCTTGAACTCCATTTATAGTTTGTAACTTTCATTTTTTCTGATTATAAAGTTGACTCTAATGTTTTAAGGGTATAAGCATGGTAGCAACTTGCTTTTCTATCATAATTTTGAGCTAGCCAACTATGAGTAGAGAAAGATTGGCACATCAAAGATTAGTCAATTCTATATAGTACATCATCTTCTAGATGTGTAAATCCTTCATTTTTATCTCATTTCGGTTGATTAAGGTAATTCCATTAAGGATGATTTTTTAAGTTGTATCAATTCTTTGCTACATGATAGTGTTCAACTAGGTCTTGGTCATTTGGATCTCCTTCTGATTAATCTCCATTTGTAGGTCAATCTAATCTAAATAGTATTTCTTAAAAAAATTTTACCATATATTTTTTTATTCAAGGATTTAATCTCAATCATAGACCATTGTTGAATTGCTTAAACTTCTACGATGAAGAGGTTTCTATTTTCTCTACATAATCTCTTGATATTGAAATCTACTTTGACAAACTATTCCCAAAGATTACTCAAGCCTGCTTTCAATTACTTCTTCTTATTTACCACTTGAGTTAATTTTCAATTTTACACTATGAAGACCATTTTTTCTTCTTGAAACATGATAATGGTCTTTCGTAATATGTGGGATTTTTCACTAGGCATCGATGCATGCCATGTTATTATTTCTCTCTCTATCTTCAATTGATGCTCCTTGGATTTTAGATGATTGATCTTATCAACATAAAATTGACCAAGAAACTTGAAAGCAAGAATCCATATGGGATCATTAAGTTTAATTCAAAGTTAGGTGACTTGATCTTATAACTTTTAAATTTTTAATGGAGCCTAGTATAACTAGGCTTAAGAAAGCATCAAATTTTCTTTCATTATGATCAATTAAAATTGTACAACTATGATGTCTTCAAGGATGTTCTAAATTGTTAGCCAAATGCATAATAGTCTATCTAGTGAATCTTTGTATTGCACTATGGTCATTCTTCCTTCTCCTTAAACACCTACTTCTCATGATGCTTGGATGTCTTCTATGATGAAAAAGTCTTAGATGGTACCATAGGAATATTCAAGGACTTACTAATATGATATGGTAAGAACTCTAAAACTATTTGTTGACCTTCATGAAGAATGATCACAATTATTTCTCTTTTACTTGAGTCTAATGTGATTTGGAAGTATTAAGTTTTGTAACATTTATATTACCAAGTCTAAGATATTAGAAACAATTTCATGACTATTCAAATTAAGATAAATATACACTATGAATATAACATAATTCATGGTGATATATGTATTATAATTACAATATAAACAAATAAGGTAATGAAGAAGAATAGTATTAAATCAAGTTTCTCCATTATTATGTTATGTTTTTCCCACTAGGATAATAACAATCAAGACTTATATAGATGCAACGGAATAGTCACATTCAAAGAATAATTAGACACAATAAATAATTAGCATTAGTTAAGAAACATAAAAAAATATAATTATCCATAAATAAGTATAAAATTTATGTCATATAAGATAAAACACCATAGATTGTATATACAAGAAGTCATGATGTTACTGAATATAGACATCAACTAGCATGTGAAGCCTATTTATAAGACACCAAATATTTAATACCACCTCAAAAGCTTAACATGAAAATTAGTAATGTTTCTTTACTATCTACAACCAAATCCATGACATTAAATAAAGAAACTATAATAAACATCATATTATTATTGAACTCTATAATACCACGTAAATTAGAGATTTATAAGCACAATCAATAGTGTGGAGTAATGCTTTAAAGTGGAATTCCTATTTAAAAATACATTTAAAAAATGAAAACCATAAGAACCATAAAAAATTAACAATTTAGTCCTTAACTAGTAAAGCCAATATAAGCATTAACATAATATGATTATGAGTAATATTGTTTTCTAAATGAATATTGTAAATTATTTTGATCAATTTAATAATTTTTGAAATTCAAGAAAAATGACTAGGAATATCAATGACAAATTTCTCCTCCAAAATATATTACAAAATTAATAAATTTTAAACCCTAAAAAAGAAACACATGTTTTTCATGATATATTATAGTTTAAATAACTTCAGCATCCAACAAAAGGGGTTATAACAACGATAATATACATAAGGGAAGTAAATAGCTAGAATAATAAATTAATAAAAAAATATATATCTATGCTTAGAAGATTATTAAAAATATTTGATGATGATTCAAGTTTCAATTATAATGTAGAATACTCCATCATGGATTATTTGGGAACCATATGAATTTTACAAGATGGCAATGGAACATCTTAAGCTGGCTCTTTGACTTCAGGTTCAGTAGACATCTTTATCATATGTACTTGAACTTCATTGAAAGTATCCAAGAGAAATGGTGGCATCATGATGGAATAACACTAAAGTTCATATCCATTTTTCGAGATAAATTTTAATAAATTTGTATAATGAGCTATGAAGCTATTAATTACCAACTTCTTTATGAAAACTACTCACCATAATCTCCAACTTCTTTTGCTCTATGCTAAATGTCTTTAATAATTTATTCTTTTGAGAAGTAACATCCTTCATATGATTTTCTAAAGAGTCAATCTTCTCTTGGTGTTCCAAGATCTTATTTTGCAATATTAACTTATCATCCTCTAGCTTCATATTTCTAACAATTAATTCTTCCATTCTTCTTGGAGCTCCTTCTTAGTGCTAGAACCCATTCTTATTTGTTTTAGTGAAACTAATTCTTGCGATTATTTCTTTATAAATTTCAATGCACCTTCAACCTCTTTCTTAAACATAAAAAATTCTTTGATATACTTTTCTTAATCTTCATAAGAAAAAATCAAATCTTCATTCAGCACTTTATTTTATGCTAAAGCAACATAAAAAACTATTTTATTATTTCTTAACATTGCACCATAAGATTCTGCTCTAAAATAATGTAACATACTAATGTAATTCATATACATCAAATCATATAATAGATCACTACTCATTGTGATGGAATTTACTTTGAAGGGCTAGCTAAGATCTGTATTCATCATGCCTCTAATCAATGATGGAAAATTATCTACATTTAAGTCTAGAAAATCATTCCATCTAACTTTATTATATAGTATTATCTTCATGATACTCTTTTCTACTAGTGCCCTAAAAAAATTGATGGTCACCTCTAGATAAATAATCTTATTGTAAAAACTATCGTGTTTCATCACCACATGCACCCTAGAGGAAGTCAATTAATTAGAATCAATCTTACTCCATCCCTCACAATGAACATCAGTAAACTAATTTATTTCTGATATCCCCATGATAGTTTTCTTAGAATTTGAGAATGCTTAAAGAAATAACTATAAAACTAACTCTTTATTCTTGCTTTTCACCATCACCATGATTTCAAAAATGTTGGAATTATTAAATACATTGATAAATGTGGATAAAAGGTAGTTATATGAAAAATTAGAAGTAAATATTCTATAGTAAAATAGTGCCTACCACTTCATCTCAACCTTTAAAATGGAAAACCAATCCACACAAGTTTCTTCCTTCATCGTGATATAGAGTTGACTAGCAAAGACCACGATATAGTATTTTTCTATCCTTCATAATAATATGATATGCAATGATGTTAGTAAAAATATATTATGATATCTTAAACTATAAAAGAAGAATTCTCATGCTAGCTACATTTCACATATTTCTCCATTCATCCTCATTCATAAAGCACTTTAGTAGATAGTGCCTATAGAATACCACCTCCTTTAGACCATAATCAGTATTCATATTTTGAAAGAAAACTTATAAAAATATTTCCTAAATTTTTCAAAACCTCTAGCTCTTTACAAATCAATAGATGAATCAACTATTGCTATAAATATTGACCAACTTGTCAAGCACAACACCATTTCTTAGGACTGTGAACTTAACAAATGGTCTTAAGTAAGATCTTGCTAATTTTGCATCATGGCTTCACTTCACTAGGTTTGTGACTAATGTTAGATCATAGTAACAGTATTGAACAATTATCCTATGAGCAACATATCTAACATACTCTTCTTAGATAGAAGTAGATCAAAATTTCTTGTTTTATTTGACATTTCCTCATAATGTGCAGCCATTGTAGAATGTAGTTTCATCTTCCAGATGTTGGCCTTTAAAACAAGGGGCTTTACCATGGAATTTCCATAGAGACTTCTAGATTGCAATGTTAATGATGATAATAGTAACAATGTGTCACTCTAGGTGTGCTTGGATGAGGTTGGTGATGAAATGTACTAATTGCTCTTCATTTTGGAGAAACTTCATGTCTTTCATCATCTTTTGGCACTATAAGCCATTTCAACAAATAGTTTTTCTATAACAAAAAAATAGAGATTTAGGATTTAAATTTTATATTATAAAATAATATCATACACTTTAAATCAAATGAATTATAGATGATTTTTCTATCTCATGACTAATTTTCAAAACCTAAAATTCAAACTAACTTAACGAGGAATCAATAGAATCTTGATATGTCTTATTGTTTACAATATTATAAAAAAAATGTGATATTTTAACTATGAATCATATCTTAAACACTTAACAATGAAATATAAATGAAATGTTTAATTTAGAAGTTAATTTACTAGTAGAAAAATATCACTTGATTATCTAATCTCTCTCTCCAATTTGCATGATTTATTTACATATGAGAAAATGAAATTTTATAGTTGATTTTTATACTTACCTTTGCATTAAATGTGTCTAACTACTATCACATAGTAGATTATCCATGGTGGTAATTAATAAATTCATCAAAACCTTGCTCTAATACCATATTATATTTTATGGTGTTTAAATTACTAGGTCCAAGATATTAGAAAAATTTGTATGACTATTGAAATTAAGATACATTTATATTGTGAATATAACATTATCCATAGGGTTATATGTATTATATTTAAATATAAAAAAATAATGTAATAGTGAATAATAGTATTAAACCAAGTGTCTACATTATTGTATTGTGTTGTGTTGTGTTATTACTACTAGAAAAACTTTTATAAATGTAATGAAATAATCACATCTAAAGAGTGAACAAACATAATGAAAAATTAAGATTAGCTATGAAATAAAAGAAATATATTTATCCATAACTAACTTAAAACTTCAAGTCATATAAAATAAAATATTGTTGATAGTGTAACTAAGGAAGCATATTGTTACTAACTATAAACATCAATGATTATGTTAATCTTGCTATAACAGACTAAATCTTTTATAGGAATGTTATAAAATTTTTAGAGACTAGGGTTGCCTAGTTTTTCCTTATTATTTTCAATGATATTTGTCTAGTTTATGAGTTTAGTAAGATGTTGGGCTATTTTTCTTATGATATGGAACATTTTTATAAAGTCCCATGTAAACTAACTCATGGCTTTTGACAATTCCTCTAAATGGCTCATCATTGGGCAATAAATCCTAGGGTTAGCTATATTTACATGAGTTCTAGTACTTGGAGTACTAGTTTGCGTCATGTTTGGCCAAACACCTATGGTCCTTACTATAGGAATAGTGCCTATTAGTATTGATGTTATTGTTGATATGAAGATGCTTGTTTCTACAACCTTGATGTTTAGAGATGATGATGTCTCTTGATAGTTTTTTCTAGATGGTACCAATTTCATCTTTGAATAAGATACATTCTTAACTTGCCTAATAGTAGTGTTAGTATACCTTGTGATGAGGATGAAAGTTCTCTCTACCTAACCATATAAGTCATAAGGATTCATGTGTGACCAAATTGTAATCTATGGATGGGACAATATTGTATTCTAGCTATTTAATATAAAGTTTTTGATTATTACCTTCTTATTAAACTTATTAAGGATCAAGGTGTATGTTTGAACTCACATTAAGGCATATGATGTAATGATGTTGATTTGCTATTGTGGTGGTAGAGTAAAATATAACAAATGAATAATAGAATCTATTATCTAAGGAACTATGAAAATAATATGTTGAACAATCCTAGTGGTAATAACTATCTCGTCTTGACCTTTTGTACATATCCTAGGTTGGTATAACCATAACTGAGATTACCAAGAAACTTTCTACTAGGCAAACTAAGCAAAGCATCTACTAGATGGCTAATTGATTATACATTGTGCTTAGAACCAATCATGCTTATTCTATCAAATTATGATGATGCATTAAAAATTTATATGATAATTAAAATAAAAATTACATTAGAATATCAATGATAATAAACAATAAAATATATTCTAAGAAATATACTACAATGAGTATTAATAATTCCAATCTTTATTGCTAGTCATGAAGCATGTTTAGATACACTTCACTTGAATAAAGATGTCATACACTCACTTCAGACCATACTGTAAACATTCATAGCTAACTTTAACTTTAAAAAATGTAACTACAAGAATCTAGCTAAAGTACTAATCAAAATATGTTTTCGTATGATAGTAGACTAGTATTTATAGGCATGGCAATGCCTAGCTACATCATATCTATAACATTATAGAATGAGCTATGATATCATAGTCAATTGACATAATTCAGTTTATCAACCCTCACAAATGAATATAAACTCATTATAAAAAAAACATAGAAAAGATTTATTTAAAAAATTTTGGGGTTATACAAACAACAAAGTAATACTACATACAAACATTTAACACTCATCAACTACTAACTATGAGTGTTGCATGTTTGTTTGAACAAGTTGCAAAATATCATGTCAAAACATGATTAGAAAAAATGATAAGAATAGAAAAAACATAAATAAAACAAGATGAAATTTCATAAAAAATGTTGATGAAGGTCTTCATGTAGTTCGTAGTAGTAATGTCTCTTGTTGCATCAATGGTTGCTGAGGTTACTTTCTAGGTGATGAAACACATTTTTTGCCATGCTCCAATGTTGGGTATCTGATGTCAAAGCTATGATGTCAGGTATCTAATGTTGGGGTCTTGATGCAACATCAGATATCCAACATTGGGGTCTTGATGCAATGTTGGGTACCTGATGTCAAGGGGTATATGCTAGCCTATAAATATAGCACCTAGGCTTCCAATTTGTTAGTTAGTTTTTGGTCATTTTTCAGTCAAAGTAGCAAAGCTTTTGTAGTTTATTTTCTCTACAATTAGAATATTTTCTGACTACCCGTAGGAGTCTAAGTGTTTATTGTTCTTTGTTCAAACACTAATGTACCTAAGTGCAATAGTGTGACAGGAATAAAACAAACTCTTTTTGACAATCCTTGTAGCACTGAGAATAGATTAATGTTTTCTTTAATGTACTCTACTTTCATGCACTTTACTTTAATGCATTTAAATTGAGAAATTTATTTCCAGTTGTTAATAAACACAAGCACAACCACTTTGAGCATACATATAGTACTTGGTAATCTAGCAATGCTTAACATTTGGTAGCTGAGCAACACTATATGTGTTTAGGATGTGTCTAGGAAAGTGGGATGGTTACTTATGTTAGGCTAAATAGGAAGTAAATGAATTAGATCTTAAATTACTCCACTTTTCATTCTTGTTATAGGTGATCAAACTTATAAACTATAAAATAAGAAAAATAATGTACCTCAATTACACTTAAACCATACCCTTGACCCTCATAAGTGTAGTTGGGAAGACAACGAATGTTCTGAATTCCCATTTTACTTCCTAGAGAAAACTAGTGTACTAGAGAACTATAGGTCCACGGAATTTGACTAGATCACATGTAAACACCTTAGTGATTCGTATGGTTGGGCATAGGGGTACCTCACTGCTCATCATTGGCATTGTTGCTAGGAACCTTTTGGTTGTTTTGTGCACTATCTAGGACCTAGTGAAAGTATTTAAATCATTTGGATGAACCTTAGAGTCATATCACATCTTAAGATTACTACAATAATATTTAGAAGCACACTGTGATTTTTATCTTCTCATAAGAGCAATTCTCTACCCAAGTTTGATAAAATTTATTAGCTAGTGCCTCAGTAGTATCAAATAGTATATGCTCATCCTAATGAGTATGTATCAAACTTCACCTTCATCCTACACTAGGATGAATAGTTGCAGTGGTGTGACATGGATAGCAACATTGTCTTGCCACCTGATCAATCCACTCCTACAATGCTCCACTAAATGCTAATATAATATGGTCTTTAGGAACATCATGCTAAGTATGTTATGCAAGATACTAATGCCAGGGATTATCATCCCACTAAGACACAACATCTACAAGATCAATAGCTAAGAAAACACTATGAATATTTTAAGGGAAAAAGATTTAATGATTCTCCATTACTATTATACCAACAAGCTAGTGGAGAACCCTTCTCTGAGGGTTTTCCATTCAATGAAATTCCTCTCTTTGACTTCAATGAAGGAGGTCAAAACTAGAACTTGCAATCCACAATTCACAATCCTAGTTTTGGTAAAAATGGATCCAATGACAAAGAAGGATTCAGAGAGGCAAGTCAAGGCAAGGATCCAAACAAGAAATAAGATCATGATTACCAAAGAGATGGTAGTAGGCACCATGATGGTGCTGGTTCTCCTCCCTCTTCCCCTTCATCATCATCATCATCATCATCATCATCATCTAGCTCTGACCATGACCACAAAATGTGAGATCATGATGGAGATAACCAAAATGAACGAAATGACCAATGGGATCAAAATGATCGAATGGACCATCTGGAAAGGAAAGATCAAGGGCATAGATGTTGAAGAGTGGCACATATCCATGAATGAAGGGGTATTTTAGGGCATTTTGGACACCATGATCAAGGCCTCAATGAGCCTTTTCTTGCTACCTGAAGTATGCTTAATATCACAGAGGCAATAAGAATTTCAACAAGGCATGTGAAGGATAGTTGGATCAAAAGGCTAGATATGAATAATATTTTTTGGTTTAAAGGAGGATATAACTTTGATCTCTAGAACCATCTCCAAGCTTTTCAAGATGCATGTGCCTTGCAGAATATAGAAAATGAGTGGCACAAACTAAACTTGTTTCCAAGGACACTCATCAAAGAAGTAAACAACTAGTACTGATCCTTAGAGCTAGAGTCTATTAGACAATGGATTATTATGCTAAAATTGTTTACTGATAAATATCAAACATACTCCAAAGTGTCTAACTTGAGAAGGCAAATCCAAGGATGGAAACAAGGAACACACGAACCCTTGGATGCCAACATTAGTCAATACTATTTCTTAATTCACAAATGTCCTCGCCATGGTTATTCTCAATTGTGAAACACCACTAATTTTGAGCTTCTACAATTCCATGGTAGATTTATTTAAGTGTCAAAATCTAGGAAAATTTTTCTAAGTCTAGTGTCACGTTGTGCAACATAGACAGCATAGCACACTTGAAGTTCTAATTTTTGGAAAATTTCTCTAAGTCTTCCTGCTACACTCCTTAGCATAGCTAGCATAGCATACACTTACATGGCTAGTCTACACAAATGTCAAGCCAAAAGTGGTCAAATGTCACTTGGGATAGACCAAATAGTTTGACAAATTTTATATCTCCTAGACTATCATGCTCACTACACTCTCTAGCTTTCCCATTTTGACACATGTCCCAGTTGTCAGTTCATCCAAGTACTAGGCTAGAGGTTGTCAAAGGTGCTCAACATAGAAAAAATAGGTAGCCAGCGTGACACAAGTTTTAGGGCCAAATTTTTCTAAGTGTTGGACAAGGATCTACCAAGTTATCTAGACATGGGAGATGCATTTTCTAACTTCCAAGGTTGCCCGTCCTACTACACCGCAGAGTGTGGTCAGTGTGCCATGAAGAATCAATGCAAATTTTGGCAAAATTCATCAAAGTACTTGTGCTATGCTTTGCTACACTATGCAATGTAGACAGCATTACAACTCAAAATCTACAAGATTTTTCTAAGTGTTCATGCTATGCTCCATCATGCTATGCAGCATAGATAGCATGACACATGGAAAATGCCTCCAGAAGCTTCCAAAACTCAGCATTGACCTTTATTTTAGCTCCAACATCCCTCTAGCAGCCAAGATCAGTAGTGTACTTTGCTTTTGCACCCCCCATTGAGCCCCAAAATTGTCCCTATGCTTGACCCTACTCGAAAGAGGGGGAAGACATAGTCCCAAAGTGTAGGCTCCAAGTTGCATTTATTTTGCAATTGTGTGTACGTACATCATGGTCCTTCATACTCTAGCACATGCAGTCTGCATGGTGTGGTCATAGTTTGGTAATTTTGAGTTCTCGTTCCTATCCTACAAAGTGTAACACTTATAGCTTAACATTTGGAGCATAACTTGTAAGCATGACTTGTCCATGCCCATGCTATGTGGGACCTAGGCCACATGCCATCCAGTCCACATCTCATGTCAACCCTACCCTATAAATACCCTAATAATCAGCACTCTAAGGATTTTTTGACAAATCATTTCAAGCATCAAGCATTAGAGCACTCTTAGCATCTTCATCACTCCTGCACTTAAGAACCTGAGCTTCACACCTGGCTAAGAATTATGACATAGTCTTCCTTGCACCCGAATAATGTGACGAATGCAAACCTAGTAAGTTCAACCTCCTTCACAGCTGCCAGCACTATGTTTGCAATGTCCTAGAGACTGTGACCACACCGCTACACTACCCCTATGCCTATCTGATGCCACCTATCATCTTCAAACATTATTCAATTAAAAGTTTCACTCCCTGATCTTTAGGTGGTGCATTTCTCCACCCTCAAAATTTGGTTCTATATTCTCCAGCAGTTGTTTCAAATTTCTCATCATTACTTTTATGCTTTCTCCTACTATTAATACACATTTACATATTCATGTTACATGACGTTCTATTCTTGATCTTTGTCCCAACTTCCACATGAGGCTAACTAAAAACTCTATTTTCAAAATGGTTATTGTTACACCATGTAAGTCCCTATCTAATCGACTAGACCATTTAGGGAACCTCATTTTTGATTCACCTAGCATGGCCCTCACATGGATTTGGGGTTAGGCTATATGACCATGGACCTCTCGGTGTTCCAACCACTGATGTTTTTAGACATCATAGTTTTTGGTACTAGAAGGAGGGCCTCCTGTTCCTTTTGTGTACCATAGGTAGTCCCACATGCTTTTTGTAGCCCTATCACTAAGCTACCATAGACATAACACCCTTGTGGACCTACCACAGTGGTAGTTGGATCATAAGCCAATGCAGGAGTCATCTATGTTCCAATTGGTGCATATTAAGCCTAGTTGACAGTTCCCCTGGAACCCCGTAGGATGAAAAGCCCAAATTGTTTACTACATCAAGCTCTAAGTGTTCTGTAGAGTGTGACATCCTATGAGTATAATAGTTTCATAGAGCATGAAAAGCGTAATAGTAGAGATAACCATTTTTTCAGTGTTGCTAGACTTAGCCATTTTTGACCTATTTTCTTTATAGTTTTCACACTTAGCCATTTTATCTTAAAATTTTCTGTACTTAAATGTTTTTGGCAAACATCTCTTTTTCTCACATATTTTCTTACACAAAAAAAATGAACCCCGTTAGCACCTCAGTTGCTCCATTGAACTTGGAGTTAGCCCACCCCATGCAACATGTGGTAGATGTCAAGCAACCACTTAGCCCGGTGCAGCCATAATGGCAGTCTCTTAGACTACGACACCAATCACCCAAACACATGGTACTTGATGATGAATGACACAACTTTTTGTATGCAAAGATTCAAGTGGCCTACCATTGGACCACCAAGAAATGAAGAAAAACATAGTTTTGAAATTATTCACAGAAATGGAAGGGAGTTCTTTCCTATCCCTAGCACAATTATACAGCTCACTAAATCTTTCAAATGGATTTTGGACCAACATATCAAGATGAGTGGGCCAAAAGAGTAGGACTTGGTATATAACTATGATGAACCCTTGCAAGATGGACAGGAGGAGTTTGAGTCCCATTTCAACAGTTGTGCCCCACTCTACATCTTAGGCTCATAGTCTACCTCTGTATTTTTGCCACACTAGTTGTACTATTTTTCCTTCTTTGAGGCAACTACAATGCTTCTGTAGCCTAAAACTTCATCGATGGTAGCTAGCCACCTAGTCCTACTTATGTAATAGAATGCAATGCCTTCTAATCCTTTTCACTTTTTCATTTCCTCACAATCTATTCAACTTTTTCAGCTAGCGTCTATGATGCCAACATTGCCATATGTGCATACCATGCCCATATCATATCCACAAACAAGTGACACTTCTATCATTCCAGTTGTATCAGTCCCACCACCAACAATAGCTCCAACCTCAACTGTGTGGTGGGCAGCAACATCTTTACCTATTGTTCAATTGTCCCAAATTCCATAGTAGACATAGCAGCAAATGTACCAAGTGCCACACATGGTACAACCTACTACAAGGCTATGGGCTACTCCAATGGCACAGCTAATGCAACCCACTACAACATTCCCAAGTTTGGACAAAGTGTTTCAGCTTATCCAAACTCTTACTAGAGAGGTTATGTGGCTTAACACAACCAACTCAAAGATAGTCCATGTAATGGATTTCTACTAGGATGATCCCATTAGCCCCGACATTCTGCTGCTCACACTACCTCCTAGGGTCCAACTTCCCAAATTCCTAAAATACAACAATGAGGATGATCCAAATGCTCACTTACTCACTTTTTGTTCTAAGTCCTTATTACTGCAAGCATGGCCACACGTGATCATCCATGTCTTTGCCATGTATTTAACTAGCAAAGCTTTAGATTGGTATTGCACACTTCCTTGAGATTCCATCTCAACTCTAGAGGAGTTGCTAAGCTGATTCGTAATCCACTTCAAGTATAACTTGAAGCTGGAAGCCATGCTAGACTAGCTCATGTTAAGCAAGAAGTGCTAGAACAAGTGCAAAAATTCATACAATGTTAGAGCACCTCCCTAAATGAGATTCATGAGCCAATTTTTGAAACCCACCTACTCACCATTTTTAAAGGAAAAGTAAATGATTTCATTAAATCAAATCCATACTATTTAGCCCTACATTTTCTTAGCCAAGCTTTTACTAAAACAAAAAGCATACAAGATGCAACAGATACCAGCAAGGACCTGACTTACATAGCCTAAAAGAATGCACATGTAAAGAGAAATAAGAAAAAGGGAAAAGCCATGACAACCACTATGGCGACTGTGGCTGATGAAGCCAAGCCTAACAACAACAAGCATGTGCTAAGGAACCTAAGGCCCTGGCCAATACTAACAAAACATTAGGTTCTGGAAATGTTAGAACCAACCAACCTACATCGTTAGTGGCCATAGGGCAAGCTCCATCAAAGCCAAAATTTTAGCATAAGGATTGCTCAAAATACACCTCTTTGCCAATCAAGCCATCAAAAATTTTGGATCAACTGCTTAGTGTTGGATGCATTCAACACAACAAAATGTTAGAGGATGCTCGCAAATGCCATGAGACATACTACGAGGTCCTCCAATACCCCTCTATAGCTATGCAAAATGAACCTCTGGTACCCAAAAATTTTAGACTGGACTAGTTTTGCAACTACCATCAATTGCATGGCCATGATAGGGATTATTGCCTAGTGTTGAAGGATGATATCCAATGCATGATCAATCAAGGAAAGCTGGTCCTTGATGAAAGTAATCCTGTACAGCCAGAGAACTAGTCCATGAACATCTATAAGGATCCATTAAATGCTGCAATGTAGGATATATCATTAATGCTATCAACATTGATGATGATGTAGAGCCAAAACATGAACCATTTGTGATCCATGTGCCCTCTAGTAACATTGAAGCCTCAACATCAACTAGGCCATAGGTCCTTTTCATCATCAAGGCACCACCTCAAGCACCTATAACACCCTTTATGGTTAGGGCCCCACAGCACGTTGCAACAAGGACCTAGCCACCTTTTGCCATAAGGGTGCCAAAATGTGTGGACCCGCCATCTACCCAGGGTCTAGTGGTGGGGGCTACATCGCAACCTACCTACTCAAAGATATGTGATGAGCATCTAGCTGAGAAGATGACTAGGGAATGCACTGAATTAGGTCCCCATAAGCCTACCCCCTTGTCAATAGTTCCCATGGTCCCATCATCTAAGGTCACCAACACAAACATGCGCATTCAACAAGCAACCACTGAGGCTCAAAGGCTCACTATCCAACCAAAAGCCAAGTCTCCTCCTCCTTGGGAAATCTATCTCTGAGGATGTATGGAGGAGATAAAAACCACCAAACAACCAGATGGTGAAAAATATTTTCTATATGCACTCGCATAAGTCAAGTAGGTGCTAAAACAAAAGAATAAAACATTGAGCCTATACAATCTAATTATGACCTCCTCTGCCCATCATGAAGCATTAGTTCACATGTTGGCATCCATTCTTGTTAAGGAAGATATGCCAATAGAGGAAAAGGCTATCCATGCCATAATGCTCCCTCCTACAATTGAAGAACCAAGGTCAACACTTTTGACCTTTCGCGATGAAGTGATCAAAGTTGACCTTGATAAGGGTCAAGTAACTACTACACCCATGTTCAAAAAAATTCACATGGGTTAGTACAATATTCATAGGGTGCATGTCAATGATGGGGTAGCAACCAACATTATTCCATTCCCCATTGTCAATAAGCTTGGCCTGGTGGATCAAATCAGGCCAACAACAATAGCATGTTTAAAGTCCTTTAATGGAGCATGCATGGTTGTCAAGGGAATAGTCATGATTGATTTCATGGTAGGGGAGCAATTCCTCACCAACGCAGAGTTCATCATCGTTGAAGAGATGCTCGGATTCAACCTAATCCTAGGGAGATCTTGGTTAGCCCAACTAAGACTTGTCTCTTCACCAATCCACCAAGAGATCCACTTACGTTATGAGGGTGGGGAAGTGGTGATCTTTGGGGACAACATAGCCCCTCGGATCATCAACAATGCAAACACTAAGCAAGGGTCAGAGGTAGAGATCTTTGAAGATACACTATCTATTTGCAATGAAAGTCGATGTTGTTCGGTCGAAGAACCAAACAAAACAAGCAATCTCCACAAGGAAGCTCTATGGGAATAATTGTCTTTTTTGATGGTAGATGATGGCCTAGGGGACTACCACCTTGTACCTTCTAGGCCTTACACACCACCTAACCCACATCAGATTAGGAAACATCTACACAATTAGGGCCTGTCCCTAATTTTCTTGTCCATCTAACTTGTCTTTAGCCACTTTTGTTTGTATAGTTTTAGTTTGCATTATGTTTTCTTCTTGCATTAGTTATGCTTTTGTTTAGCCATAAAAAAAAAACAAAAAAAAACACAAAAAAGTGTGGCCTAAAATGGTCTTAAACTATCGCATGGCTTGAAATGGCCATAAGCTAGCAATGGCCCAAAATGGCCTTAAAATAGTGATGGCCTAACATGGCCTTAAACTAGCCTACAGCCTAAAATGGCCTTAAAAGAGTGATAGCTCAAAATGGCCTTAAACTAGCAATGGCCTAAAATGGCCTTAAACTAGCCTATGGTGCGAAACAACCTTAAACTAGCCTATAGCCCAAAATGGCTTTAAAATATTGACAACATGAAATGGCCTTAAACCATCACATGGGGCCCACAAGGGGCCTAATCCCATTAACAAAAAATCCAAAGTAAGATTAACTAAAATACAAGTTAAAATGATACTTCCAAAGATAAATACATAAACAAAAAAGATATCGTGTCTTTCATTAAATCATAAACAAAATACATAGTCCAAGATTACATCCACATCAAAATATAAAAAATTGCCCAATAATAAGGCTACATTTCAAATGTTTGAAATTATATTAATGATGGAAAGCTAAGGCTCTTCCCCTCCATCTATATCTACTCCTACACTAGGTCCTGCATCTTCACCTAGATCCTATGCAAAACAAAGATAAAATGATAGACCAATTAATAAAGAAGATAACATATGAAATTATTATGAAATAGATAGCAATAAATTAAATTTAACCAACCTAAGATGGGCCCACATCCATGTCTAAGGGCATCCTATTGAAGCTAGCCTCTAGGCATCAGAGGATATCCTCCTCTGACATGTGTGTCCAATCTTCCTCTCCCAAATCAACACCTGCGAGGGTCTTCCCTTTCTCCACGGTTGTCCATACAAGCAGCCCTAGAGAAAATGTGGCAAATGTAACCTCTCTAGAAGGAATAGAAATTTCCCTCTCCAAGGACTCACTAACCACTACGTGTTTCACTAACCTATTGTAAGCTTGCGTTGCACCGATGGTGTTAAAGAATATGTTGTGACATCGGCACCCCATAGACTCATCCCTGTATTTCTTACAATAGGCCACATGTTCCATCTTGTAATGGTAATTGTGGTTCTTTTGATTCTATCCCCACTCATATACTCTCACTCTATAGTCCTTCTAGTCTTGATTCTTTTGAGCCAAGAGGTCCATCTGCAAGCGCTACTCAATAACCTCACAAGTAGCCTCATTCTTGCACTTAACAGCTGACCAATACCTAGCATCATTTTCTGATTTATTGCAGGCCACCAAGAAGTTGTACCATGACTAAAAATTTTCTAGTTGAGCTACCTAGTTTACCTTCTACTCCCAAAGCTCTTGTACTTGTTTCTAGAGCTCCTCGTTCATACGCCTACAATCCCACAATGATTGTGCCAAGTGCAATGCACACTTTCTTGCCTCATCATATAAACAATGAGGCACCTATTCTACCTTAGGAGGGAACTCAAGTACAACATCAACTTGGACCACTCTTTATGGGTCCCACTTGAGTCATGAGCTTGTTACACCAAAAATAAGAAACATTAATCATAAGAAAAAGACAAAGCAAAAAAAAATAGAAGAAAACCAACATAAACATACTTATCTTAGGATCTATCTGTTTTAGGATGCTTAGCAGAAGCATCACCCATTGTAAGACAAAGCATGTTAGGATTGTTAAAAAAAACATAAAAATATAAAAATGATATAAAAAATAAAGAAAGAGAAGAGGGAGAGGAAGAGCATAATGAAAATGGTTGTGCAAAGCTCCTACCCAGCAAACCCTCAGGAGTGAGAGTAGGGGGATAGCCCATATGCATGCCTTCAAACAAGTGATCAAACTCACCATCCTTGAATTGTAGCCCCTCCTCTTCAAGCTACCTCAAGACTTTGGCAACGTCTTCATCTACCATGTGTCCCTCGGGCTAAGGAACATCCTACTCTAAGGGCTTCTCTTCTACAACAAGGGCCTCTTTGCCTATGTTGCACAAACCTAAGTTAGAGCATTTAATGAGAAAATATATATGTAATAATAATTATATATAAAAATGAAATATACTAAATAATGTATACTTGCTGGAAAACTTTGATCTTGCATTGTTAAGTCTAAGCCATAGCTTCTTGTTCCTTTCTTCAATTTCATGCATGGGATCCTCTGTGGGGTGAGGCTTCTTGATCTACATCTTTGATTTCACCACCTCAGCAATGATTCATGCCCACCTCACTACATTACTTATGTTTGTGAGAGGAGCCTCTCTAGCACTATCAAGTACATGGTAGGATGGCCCCATGTGGCCCTTGGTGGTTACTAAAAAGAAGTCACCAATAGCCTATGGGGGTCCTTGGACTGTGTCATATGGAATAAATGGAAAATCCATGGCTTGGATATCTAGGTGCAATCTTGCACCATCCATAACCCATTTTCATGGACCACCAAGAATTCTACAAACCTTCATAGGCATGCTATGAGTAAGGAAAAATATACATGAGAGCATGCCTCAAGGTTACCATGAAGTTTGATTATTTTGGCTCATAGGCCATCAACAAGGTGTTTGGCCTAGTTATATTATGTCCTTTCCTCTGTCACATCTCTCATAATACAAGATTGCTCTACCCCAAGGACCTTTCCTTGGGAAAGTAACTTAGGAAATGCACAAGCCCAAAAGATGGGATAGAGGTGTTGGACCACTAGAAATTTTACCTGCTTCATGGCTATACCCTTTCAGCCTTTCTCAATGCCCAACCACTCTTCAATGTCCCCTCTATGATTTAGCTCCTTTTTAGTCTTCTCACCTATAGGTAAACCTTCAAAGGGGACACCAAAGAGATCTGAGAAGAGATCATCTGTGATCTCAAAGATCACCTACACGTTGTGAACTTGCATGCAAAAACAATAAGCACTCACTGTGGAATAGTTGACAAGGGCAATCATCTCCGCTATCGGGATGCTTGGGTTCATAGCCAAGAATAAGTCAAAGAGCCTAGCCCATTAAAGATTTTTGGTTATCCTTGCTGGAGCCTTGTGGCACAACCAACACTACGAACTATCAACCTTGCCATACTTAAAAAGAAGATTGGCCTTATTGCATCTTGAGATAATCACTTTGACTTCCTTGGACTTAGCTATAGCTATGGTAAACAAAAGTAGAATCAGCAATGTGATGAAAATATAGAAATCAAAAGTGCATGAAAATAAATAGGTGATACAACTTACGTGGCACAAATGATGTGGGGAATGGTAGTACTGGGACTAAAATTTCTTCTACACTGGGTATTCGTGATTCCCACTCAACATCCAACCAGCCAAGATTTCAACACTTCACATAGGATTTGGAGTATTTAGTAGGGTAATTTGTCATATCTACCTCTATTTTCCCTATAACTCTAGCACACATGTTCTTAGC
The DNA here is from genome assembly GCA_015680685.1 of Gnetum montanum. Classification (NCBI taxonomy): domain Eukaryota; kingdom Viridiplantae; phylum Streptophyta; class Gnetopsida; order Gnetales; family Gnetaceae; genus Gnetum; species Gnetum montanum. Next base: position 809,490 of record MNCI01007215.1, read on the forward strand.
AAATGAGAACTCTTGTAGGTTTTTTGGACCAAGGCTAATAACCCTCCTCCATTGAAGTCATGAGATAATAGGCAAGAAAAAAAGAAAATCACAATAGGGCTCACCTTCTAGCACAATAAACCATCGCAAGTGGATTCTAGAAGGTTGTATGCACACGACAGGCAAGGAATATAGTGTTGTACTTATGATAGCATGGGAATTCAAGCATCTTCCAAATCTAGGATAAGAGCCTGAGGCCTTTTAGCTGCTGGCTTAAGCTCCCTACCCCTTCACCTTTAGTAGGTTTGTCTAACATGAATTTCAAGATGCCTCAATTTGCCCCAGGCAACAGCATTTCAACTAGGACACCAGTGGACAAGTATGACCATATGATCACACTGAAGTGGCAAAGTAGGAATTCTAAGAATTCCTATGGACCTTACAGAAACTAGATCATCTAGTATCCTATTCGTGCATGTGGTGTGGGGACATTTGACATGGGATCACTCATATAATATAGGATCCAGACTAGTTTGACCATGATAAGAGTAGGTTTTAGCAAGACCCTGCAATGCCACAGTAATGAAAGAATCAATATTGGAATAGGGTAACAAAAACAACAAAAATAACAAAAAAAAATGCATATATAAAAAACTAATGTTTACAGGTTTTCCAAATGTTACAATATTTTAAAAAAAAATTGAAAAATTTTCTAACTGTTGGTTATGCTCCCTATAGAGTGTGACACTTTCCAAGAAAAATTTTTTCTAAGTGTTTTTCATGCTCCCAGGAAGTGTGACAACTATGGAATAACTAGCAAGAAAAATTTGAAAAATTTTCTAAGTGTTGGTCATGCTGCCAAGGAACATGACAACTACAAAGTTATTGGAAAAAATGTTGCACAAAATTGTCTAAGTGTTCGTCATGCTCCCAGGGAGCATGACAACTGTAAAATGACTAGCAAAATTTTTTTTTCTAGTGTCGGTCACACTACCAAGGAGCGTAACAATTGCGTAGTTACTGGAAAAAAATTATTCAAAGTGTTGGTCATGCTCCTAGGGAGCATGATAACTACAAAATGTGCAAAATTTTCCAAGTGTTGAACAGAGCAATGCCAAAACTTTTTAAAATTTTTGTCATGCTCTTAGAGACACCCAGAGCTTGACAGCCATGACCCTTGATAGCCTCATTTGAGTCTTGTCCCACAACATGCAACATAAAAAAAACCCTTGTCCCGTGCCATGGCATGGGATGCCCACAAAACCCTTGTTCTATTCTGTAGTGTGGGACACGTAGAAAACCCTATCCCATCTTGCTATGTGGAACATGCAGCAAACCCTTGTTATGTGACATGGGACATAGGGTGCCCAAAACCCTCATAATGCGCTACACTAGTGGTACATGTAAAATCCCCATTCCATCCCATGATGTGGGGCATTATAGAAAACCTCACCCCATCCCATGGCACTAAATGCTTAGAAACCCTTGCCAAAACCATTTCCTAGCACCATGGCATAGAATGCCCTCAAACCATTACTGCTAAAAAAAATAAAAATAAAGAAAAATCCATGGTGCGCACTTCCTCCTTGGCCATGACACAGTGGACATGGTAGTAGTGGCAATGGAAATGATCCCTACTCATGGCAAGCCACCTTTCAAACCCCAAAACCCAAATCCAAAATGCATAAGTAGGAAGGAATAAAAAATCATGAGTGTAACATGATGGCCTACCTAGCATATGGCATCTCTTTACATTCCTCAATGCATGCCTTGGGAAGATGCCACAAGGTGCACTTGCCTTCATCAACTTTGACAAGGTCAGCATGTCTATGCTTGCTCCTATGTACCATCTTCTTGTTGTCATGCTCTAGCTTTCCTTTGTGGCTGCTACACTCTATCCTAACTACACTACACTCAGATAACTATTGGCTCTAACAATGAAAATAGCAGGTTTACCATGGGTAAAACCTCTATTTACCCTTCAGGTTTAAATGACATGTGATCATCCTAGGACGTCTTGTGTCCCATTCTTAATGTGGGACGCTCCATGTCTTGCGTAGCGTAACACCCAGAATTAGAAAATTTTTCTAACTTTTTCAGCTATTTACTCTTAGAAAATTTTTAAATTTTTTCTACTTACCTAATGAATGTCCAGCTTGGCCCCATGTTTTAAACTTTTCAAGCTTTGCTATGACCTTAAACTAGCAATTTTGTGACTAATCAGGGCCGCAGGAAAAAATAATAAGAATAATAAAATATATATAAATAAATTACTTTAGATACTATGTGGTTAATTTTAATAGCATTTTCTTCCTTATTCTATGCATTTCACTTTATTAAAATAGGTGTCACTTAACATTTTTCTGGTTACTTTGAAAGATCTCTTGAAAAATGAACACATAGGAGAGTCCTCATTTGCTCTTAGTCTTGACTAGACCTTATGGAAAACTCATGAGATGAATAAACACAAAATTTTTGGACTTCAAACCACTTAGCTATGACACCAACATAGCATCCCTAAAGACATCACTAGATTGGCCAGAACATCTAGTCCGAGCTCTAGACTTAGAAGAAGGTGACATGATTGAGGATCCCCTCATAGAAGTTCCTATAACAACATGCAAAGGTGAGGCAAAAACATTGAAACTTAGTTCTTTGCTAGAGCCTCAAATCCAATAAAACATCTCTAAAGTCCTTAGTGACAATGTCAAGGCGTTCGCATGGTTCTACAAGGACATGCCAAGCTTAGATCCACATATAATACATCATAACATTATCCTAGATCCACACATTAAACCAGTTAAAAAAAAGGCTTGTAAAATCAAGCTTGAGGTCGCATTAGCCATCTGTGATGAGGTCACTAAGCTTTACAAAGTTGGTTTCATCTGGGTAGTCGACTATGCAAACTGGGTTTTGAACATCATAGTTGTCCCCAAGAAAAATGGAGGTTTACACATTTGCATAGACTTTTGGGACCTAAACAAGGAAACCATTAAATATGATTTCCCATTTCCTAGTATTAACCAACTTGTCGATACTACAATTGATTATGCCTTGTTCTCCTTCATGGACAGGTTCTCAGGGTACAACCAAATTTGCATCAACCTAAATCACCAGCTTACCACTACTTTCATGACCCCTTGGGGGACATTTTGCTATATAATGATGCCCTTTGGACTAAAAAAGACAAGAGCAACATATCAACATGCAATGACATACATCTTTAGTGACTATTTGTTAAAATTACTTAATGACTACATTGACAACATAGTAGTTAAGTCCAAAATGGCTCATAACCACATGAATGACTTGGACTGTGTCCTCAGATGTTGTTGTAGGCATGACCTTTGACTTAATCCCAAAAGTGTGTCTTTGGCATCAAAACTAGTCGCATGTTAGGCTTTGTGGTATCAGAAGAAGGAATACGTGTAGACCCCAACAAGGTCAAGGTTATCACCAACTTGGCACCATCAGCAAACCTCAAGGAGTTATGTGGGTTACAAGGTAGGATACAATTCATATGTAGGTTTATCGTAAGGTTGACTGATAAGTTGTAGCCAACGAAACATATGCTCAAAAAGGGAATCAACTTTGAGTGGACAGATCAATGCCAAGAGGCATTTGACAACTTGAAGAAAGAGCTAGTTCAATTTCTAATAGTCTACCCTCTACAAAGTGATAAGCCTTTCTGCATTTACCTTGCAACCTAAGACATGTCCATTGCTTCCCTGCTTTGTCAAAAGCGAGACGATGGATCTGAGGTTCCTATTTAATACTTAAGCCATGCATTAGTAGCACACAAGGCAAAGTATAATGATGTGGAGAAAAACTGTCTTGCCTTAGTCTTTGCACTTAAAAAGTGGAGATACTACCTTTTTCATAGTCAAGTCAATGTCATCTGCAAGAGCAACATACTCAGGGATATTACAACAAACATATATGAAAGTAGTAGAATAGTAAGGTGGAAGGAAACAACCATGAAATTTGACCTACACTATATAACATAGGCATCCACAAAAGGTCAAGCAATAGCCACACAACTCAATGATAGATCTAGAATTCCTAGATGAACATGTCAATAGTATAAGCCAAGTACCTGCAAATTTTGAGGCTATTTTACACTTTGATGATGTTTCAACCACACAAGGTGGTAGTTCCACTACCATTATTATATTCCCCTCTGGGGAGATCCAACCCTTCACATACCACTTTTCATTTCTTTGTACAAACAACATGGTGGAGTATGAAGGTCTCCTTAGAGGCATCTTAGTAGCTCAAGAGTTAGGAATCTAAAACATAGCAGTCTAAGGCAACTTGTAGCTAGTTATTAACCAAGTCACAGAGGCTTATGCTTATAAGGCAACACATCTACAACCTTATTGTAATCTGGTAAAACACTTGCTTAAACAATTTGCAACCATAGATGTCCAACATATCCCCCATAATGAAAATGCCATAGTTGATGCACTAGCTACTTTAGCCTTAAGCATAACACCAAACATGTTTTCCACTTTGCCCACTTCAATAGTGGACTGCACTAAACCTATAACTCATACAAAAAGCATTGCATCCATAAGCACAACTCATGACCAAGAATGATATGAAAATATTAAGGCATACCTCCAACAGGGAGAGCCCCCACAAAACTTAACATCTTCCCAAAAGGACGCAGTATGAAAATGATCACAACAATACATCCTCGTAGGTGATATCACCTTATGTCATAGATCCTATGATGGAATACTGTTAACCTACATTAGCAACAGTAAAGCACAAAATATCATTGACCAAGTTCATGAAGGACTATGTGGGGGTCATATAGCTCCTAGGGCAATGGTAGCAAAAATCAAACATCTAGGCTATTACTGGCCTTACATGGAGCACGATTGCATCTCCAAGGTTAAAACATGTGATGTGTGTTAATGGCATGGGAACGTAATGCATGTGTCACCTACTGAATTGCATACTACGTAGATCACGTGGCCATTCTAATTTTGGGGGTTGGACATCATAGGACCTATAATGCCTAAGTCTTCTGTAGGACATAGCTTCATCATTACTGCAAAGAAGTATTTCACAAAGTGGGTTGAAGCTATTTCCCTTAGGAAGACAACATCCTAGCAAGTTTGCAAAATTCATCCTTGACAACATAGTGACCCAATTTGGTCTCCCCATGACTATAGTCATAGACAACAGGCCACAATTTAGTAGTGTAGAAACCAAAGCCTTTTATGAAAACCTTGGCATCAAGCACCCTTTTTTGTCACCCCACTACCCTTAGGTGAATGGTCAAGGGGAGGCTATGAACAAGGTCATTGTCAACCTTATGAAGAGAATTCTTAACAATAGCAAGCAATGATGGCATAAAAAACTAGTCCATTATCCTACTATGGTTGGTTCAATGCCCATTATCACAACACACCAGGCATAACCCATGCCTTAGTATACCTCCTTGTTCTCATCCATGCCCTTTGCAATACAACCTCATATCATGCATCTAGCCTTAGTGATGTCTACCTCACCACCTCCCTTTATCATAATAGTGGAACCCTCATTGAGTCCCCAAGTAACCCAAGCATCTTATACTCTCTTTTTTCCCTTCATACCACATGTTCCAACTCAGGAATCTTTCTCCATGTTCAACTCACTTACAACAGTGTTCACTCAAGGCCTACCATCTATATCAATACCCATCACACAAACTCAAGCTTTACAACTTCCTCCTCAATCATCAATACAAGCACCGTAGTCTACAAGAATGTCCCAATGCTTGAATCAAGCCTTCCAAATGATCCAAGACCTTATTGAAGAGTTGGGAAAACTTAAGGCTAGTACAAATTGGATGGTCAAGGTTCTAGACTTTTACCAAGATGATCCTATAAGCCCTATTGTGCCTCGAATAATCTTACCTGTGGGCATGCCCATACCAAATTTCACCAAATACAATGTTGAAGGGGATTGCAATGCACATTTAGTCACCTTCTAATCTATGTTTCTTTTTTTTGTAGGCTTGGCCTCATATGATACTATGGGTTTACCCCATGTTTCTTAAGGAAAAGGCTATAGATTGGTACTGAACCTTTCCCTGAAGTTCCATCTCTTCCCTTGAGAACCTAATAAACAAAATTTTCAACCACTTTAGATGCAACTTAAAGCTAGATGCCACATTGGATCAAATGATGAAGGTGAAGTATGGGCCACTTGAACTAGTCAAAAGGTTCATTCAGAGATGGAATTTAACCTTTAATGAGATTCTAGAGCCTATCTTTGAAACTCATTTCTTGGCCATCTTTAAGGGAGCAGTAAATAATTTTATCAAGTCAAAGCTGTACTACTTAGAGCCTTAATTACTAAGCCAAGCCTTTTTTCAAACTAAGAACATTGAGAAAGCAGCTAAGGCTAGCAACAATTCGACCAATGTGGCCTATAAATACCAACACACAAGAAGGAATAGGAATAAAACTAGGAAAGAACATACAACCATGGCCATAGTAACAAAAGATTTAAAATAAGGAGAAAGGTGGGGATCACCACCATGCAACATGTACCTTGAATTATCCCAGTCATCCACTTCCTACACCCCAAATCAACCAAGATCAAATTGTGGTTGAAAGAATAGAATGAAGTATGCTAGGTTGCCTAGGAAGACCCCTGAGCTTTTACAATAGTAGCTTAAAGACAATCAACATAAGCAACTATTTCACAAGGCTCGCAAGAGGTATGATCATCTTTGTGACATAGCTAGAGATCTAACAATAGCCATCAAAGATGATCCGAAGCTACCAAAATACTTTAGATTGCATAGGTTTTGCCATTATCATCAAATGGTTGGTCATGACACTAAATTTTGCCTAGCATTAAAGGATGACCTCAAGAAGATGATTGAACATGGAGAGTTGATGTTGAATGAGCCCAACTCTTCAAGTGCCAACAACAACTCTTACACAGTAGCCTCATTCATAGAAACCAGATGGTCCAATTCTTCTAGGAAACTATTTGTCATCAAAGTACCACTATGACCCAAAAAAACAAAGCCTAGAGAGCCTTTTGTCATACAAGTATCACCTCCTCTAGCCCCTAAGAAGCCTATTGTCATATGTGTTCCCCTTTAGTGGCTTCAACATCACAACACAATTAACAAGTTACCAATCCTTCCAAGGCTAATGAACCATTTGTTATTCAAGTCCCTCCATATTCAACAAGAAAAAATATGACAACCCATAATCAAAGTTCATCTATAGTGGTCCACAATTTAGAGGTTAGCAAGAAATCATCATTGCAACAGTGACAAAAATAACTTATCATCAAATCCATAATTAAGCCCACTAAAGGTAACCAACAAAAAAAGGCTTCGAAGCAAGCTAACACACCTAGACCTACCTTAAGATTAGCTACACCCATGGACAAGGGACCCAAGGCACACACATCAAAACCTAAGCCACAAACTCTAAGAAAAATGGAAGAGGTTAAAACCACCAAGGCTGAAAGATCACATGCCAAGGAAAAGAATTTCCTCATAACTATGAAATAAGCCAAATGGTCCCTAAAACAAAAGAACACATCATCGAGACTATATGACCTGGTCATGATTTCTCCTACTCATAGAGATTCAATAGCTCAAGTGTTGACTTCTATCCCTATGAGTAGAGACATGTCGGCCAACAAAAAATCAATCCACTCTATCATTGAGCAAGCCTCACTTATAGAAATGGAGCATCAACCCATGCTTAACTTTCATGACAGTGAAGTGAAGATTGACTCTTGAAATGTAGAAGTGTTATTTGCTCCTCTCCTCATTACTATATGTGTTGGCAAGTACAAGGTTCATTGTGTTCATGTGGATGATGGGGTAGCAACTAATATGGTGCCATTTTCCATTGTTGACAAACTAGCTTAACCGAGAATATCCAAGAAACCACTATCTTAGCAGTCAAGTCATTTAATGGGTCACCAATAGCAGTGCAAAGTTCTATCTCCTTGGAAATCATAGCCAGTGAGCAATTCCCTACATCTACCAACTTCCTAGTGGTTGAAGAGACACCCTGCTACAACCTGATCCTAGAAAGGTCATGGTTAGCTAAGATTCACATAGTCTCCACTCCTATACATCAGGAGATTCACCTACCATACAAGGGTGATGAAATTTTCATTCATTAGGATAACATATCACTACCTTCAGTTCACTATGTTAATTTCGATTGAGGCTTAGAGGTGAAGTTTTAAGAGGAAACTCTCGATACTCAGACTATGGCGATCAACAACAATGACAGTAACGATGTTAGCAATATCAACTTTACAACATGGTGTGATCAATGAAAATGCCTACAACATGCCTTGCTAAACAAGAGAGACAATGAGCATAGATTTGTGCAAAAGGGATTTTTTGATCTATCAAAGGTCTAACAAGAAGTTCACAGAAAATGTCTTATCCCCTCTCTTGTTAAGAATCATTTGATCACTTTTGCAACATTATATCATGTTTTGATATTGGCCTAGCCTCATATGCTCTTTGAATAGCCTCTCGTACTTATTATAAAATGTATATACAATGGCTCGCTAAGGCCTACAATTGGCAATGTCACCACTTGCTAAGGCCTAAAATCAACAACCTTGCAGTTTGTTGAGGCCTAAAACTAGTAAAAACGTAACTTTCCTTTCTTTCTCTTATGTATGTATTACAACCTATTTGCATTGTTCATAGTTATGCTACGTTTTGCAATTATTATCTTTTTAATTTACATTATCAAAATTTTACCTTTTAGCCCTACATTTCACTTTTTCTTTAACATGTGGCCTAAATACATTGTTACAGAATATGAAACAATAGAAAAAACATAAAACATAAAAACCAAACAAAACTAAGAATTGTAGCCAAAAACAATGCTAAACTAGTCAAAATGCAACATCATGGACATCCAACATGGCTAGGTAATCCATGACCATAACCATGATTACACAATGAGATATAAGGAGATGATACATAATCTCTCAAGCTATAAATGTAGCAACATAGTAGCGGCCTTAAAAATTAATGAAGCAAACATGATAGGCCTTTTGTTATACACAAATTCATAACCCACACAAAGACAAATGAAGCAATAGATGTTGCAAGATAAAGCTCCAAGGAATAGATATGTGTTGTAGTGCATTTTCCTTTGACTTTTGCATGAATGTTTCTACAACATTATATGGAATATTACATGAATTATACCAATTTTGGAGTTCACAATTAATATTGACTTTGAATCTTGTGAGATTTTACCCTATTCACATCAAACCCGGTGATATGCAAAATGGCTATTTTAATCCCCTTCAGTGCATAAAAATATCCATAGAAAGATCACAATAACCTATGGAATCTGAAATAGAATTGAAATATCAAACCATCAAAAAGCAAGTTGAAGAAATGTTGATCACCAAAATCCTAATACCTATTAGGAGGCATTGGTTGCAGAGATTGAATGATTCGTTCGATAAGAAAAAGGCTCATGTAAAATTTTTCTTGATATACAATTGCAAGAATTAATTATCATTTACAGCTCATACAAAAACCGCAATAAACAAAACAACAAAACAACCTATATAGATATACATATATATATTTCTCTAAAACCTAGAATTATAGCTTTGCTTATCAAGATTTCTATGCTTCTCATAAAAACTACTTGTAACTACTATCAAGCTTAAGAGTCCTGTAAAATCAAGATTCTCATGATTCTATAATCCTGAAAACCAAAATCTTGCAGAGCATATAAAAATTAGTTTTTTTTTCCTACATGTTTCTTCTCCTATTCTACTGTGAGCTTAAAGTGTCCCACAATGAATATCTCAGCCATACCTTGTAATTTTTTTTTCACTTTTACTCCATCTTCACCACCAATATCAACTTTGGTTAGCAGCACTAGCATAACTGTCGGCTTTGTCCACGTGTACATACCAGGCCTGAATCGATCATCTGAATCGCAGATATGAATGGATCTGTTCCCTCACTCGCTATGTTCAGGCATATATATTTGTTGCCATCATCAATAAAATATGTTCATATTCACGATAGCTTCCATCGTACTCGTCCGATTCATAAAGCATGTCTATCGTCTCAACAGAATAATTGAATAGATTGGACCAATTCTCGTTCAAAGGGGTTCTCTGGACCTTTCCTATTTACCTCGAGGCAGTTGCTGTTCGGCAATTGGCAGAATTAGTATTTGGTCATCAGTAAATTAATTTATTTGGTCATCAGTAAATTAATTTAGGCCGTTGCAAAACCTTATTACATTTAGTATGAAAACTTTGAAACAAAAGAGGATGGATAACTTTATGATCCTCAAACATCATCTATGAGCCTAAAGAACACAGGAAGATAGTAAAGATATCATCACCAAGTATAATCTAAGATTCCTTTACTTAGAATTATAATAAGATTTATTAGAATTATTATAAGATTTATTGAGGAAGTGGTCATCCTAGAAAAGGAGGATTTCAGTCTGATTCAATTGAAGACCTTAAGAGAATAAGGAATAAATATCAACATATATCAATGGTTGATGTTTGTTGAAGGAAAATGAAAGAAAACTAGTTCAAAAATTTATGAAAGATAAAGAAAATAATAAATTAAATGATTAATTGTTAATAAATATTTGCTCTTCATGGGAAGCTGGATATTATGCATCTACAAGTAATATGCTTTAGCTTGAGGTCGGGTGCACCTGTGTGCAACATAATGTTTTGAATTTGAGTGGTTCTCAGAGCCTTGAGACAGCGAACATCTTTCCGATCTTAAATAGCAACAGAGCTTGTACTAATTAATAAACGGCATCACAGCCAAACACTTAATAAATGGCATCACAGCCGTACACACAACGCCATGTGCTTGCAACGCCTTCGCCATGCCAATGCACCTTCCAGTTTTACACAGAACTCATCCTTCACCGCCTTGGCGCACAGACCACACGGAAACTTCTCATAACACCAATAACTAGCTTTGCAAACAACTTTCCAAGTTGGTATAAGAAAGCACCTCCACGTACTCCCCTGATTCAACAAACAGTTCCAAGTTGCCGATGCTGCTGCCATGGTGTCCTTGGCACAGCTTTGCTCATTTCAGCAGCATTACAGTTTTTTCTGTTTTGAAAGAAAAGTATGGCTACATTTGCTTCTGTTTCTTTCTATTGAAACAGAAGCACATAGTAGTGGAAGATGAGAAGAAGAAGGTGAAGTTTTCCAGAAAGATTCATGTGAGACTGATCCTGGAAGGCAGGTATCATGTCCTCGATGAATCCATATGTTACATGAGTGATCTGAGGGCCACTACAAAATAGTTATGGAAAAGCCCCATCGGTGTTCTGGAAGTTGGCGTCCTAAGTGCCACCAGGCTGCAGCCTATAATGGCCACCAAGGAAGGCAAAGGGAACATTGATACATACTGTGATGCAAAGTATGTACAGAAATAGGTTAGAACAAGAACAATCATAGACAATGCTAATCCCAGATGGAACGACCAGGATACCTGGGACGTGTACAGTCATCACAATTGGAGTGTTTTATAACAACCATCCTGAAAATGGTGAGAAAGCAGCACTGGCTAAGGATGCCAAGATTGGGAAAGTGTGGATTAGGCCCTCAACATTGGAAACTGAGAGCGTATACAGTCATTCATATCCTCTGTTACCTGTGCATCCATCTGGGGTGAAAAAGATGGGGGAGTTTCAACTGGCTGTAAGATTTTTTTGCACATTTGTTATAAACATGATGCAGATTTATGCCAAGCCTTTGCTACCCACAGATGGTCCTGCCTACAATTTTTCTCTACATGTTCTTGATCAGAATCTGGAACTTCAGATTCAGACCCAGACACCCACCGCACATGGATACCCATCTATTTCATGCAGAGGCTGTGACAGCAGACGAACTTGATGAGGAGTTTGATGCATTCCTCACTTCAAAGAACTCCCATCTTGTTAGAATGAGGTATGATCCTTTGAGAAGCGTTGCAGGCAGGATTGAGACAGTTATTGGAGACATGGCTACACAGGTTGAGAGATTGTAGAACCTCTTAAACTTGAGGGGTCCCTAAGCCACCACAATTTTTATTACTTTCTATCTCATTACTGTTTTGGTGGTATATGTTACACCTTTGGAAATAGTAGTTGTGTTGTTGGGCTTGTATCAGATGCAACTTTGGGTAGATAGGAATTTGTAGAATTGTTTGATTGTTGCGAAGCTTTTAGGGAATGAAGGAGTTGATTATGGTAAAGTTATAATAGGATTTGGTACTGTAGATGTTTGCAAATTTGTTAGTTGTAAAATGTTTCTGCATTTGAAACAACAATAATGATAAAATAAATAAGTAATAAGCATTAGCTTATTCTCTTGTTTAAAATTTATGATTTTACAAATACTTCAAGTTTCTTTATTTTTGCTTAATAGGTGATAGGCATGGAAGAAAATAAGAAGATTCAAATTACCAAGCAGATTTGGAGGATCTTCGCTACACGAAGGAGATCGTGCTTGACAACCAAGTGGGTAGACATGTGGCTAGTTCCTCTTTCTCCTAGAAAAGGAAGAGAGGCAAGAGAAGAAAGAGAAAACCTTATAAAAGACCTTCTCAAGCAGAAGGGAGAGCATCAGCCACCAGTTAGCAAAAGACCTCCTCTTCTTTTTCTCCTCCCTTTCCTTCTCTAGTATCATCTTCACCGTCTTCCCCATCCTACACCCCTTATACCATCATAGCCTTAGCCCTACTCTTGTTGCTCTCTCAAATTGGCTGAAATAGGAAGTAGGTGAGATTGTGTAGAAGGCTTGAAAGGCTAACCATTGAGTTCGACCATGAGAAAGACTAGGAAAAGGGTTAGGGTAGCAACCTAGCCAGAAAGGAGGTAGCAATCATCAATTGTCAGGAAATTGAGGATTAGATCAAGCATCTGACTTGGGCTATCTAGTCTTACTATGAATACCTTCAGGGGGAGTTGAAGAATTAGCCTTTCAATAGTCATCAAAGTCGATGGATCAATAAATAATTGGCTAAGTCCCTCCCTTGCCCTTCTAACGTTTTCTCCATGTTCATGTCAAGGTTTATGTAATGTAACATTAATGGTTATTATTTTAATTTAATGCATTTTATTTTCAATGTTTCTGCTTATTTCTACTTTCATATTTTCAAATTTTATATTTTAAAATTATGGGTCACATTTTCTCATCCACCAAGACTATTTCCAGGCTAGCTTTTTCTATATACAAAGTGCCCTAGGCACAACCATGCAAAATTGTGCGCTTTTGGGTGTTGTGCATTGGTTTGCCTTGTGGCCCAAATTTCCACCTCAACAGTTTTCATGTTTCAAGAGGTGAAATCTAAAAGAAATCCACTCTTTTTAAGGGTGAGAAATGAAATCAACATATGCATCATCAGAAGCATAAAGCTTATTTAATTTGACAAGCAAAAGGAGGATAGGTTGAGTGAGTCATCCCACACCTATTAGTTATTCTTGCCAATTTGGATTTCGTTTGGTATTTTACAAAGTATAGATTATGGGGCTGAGTCTATCCTTTTGTACCTATTAGTTTTTTTTTTTTGGCAACTTGGAATATTTTGGTTTAATATCCTACAAGGTATAAATTCCATTTTTTTCTTGCTCAAACTTTAGACTTTAGCTTTTGTCTTCGTGCAAATTAATGGTAAATATTATTTTATGCTTTTCAGAAAAAGGAGAGCAACATCACCATGCTTTTTCATGAATATTTTACTGAAAGTACATGAACTTGTCAAAGCAATAATTTAATCAATTTTCAATGTGTGAAAGCAATAATTTAATCAATTTTCAAAAAATCATACTTACTACTACCACCTTATCCCCAATGCATTGAGTTTTCCCTTCCATGTCTTTTCTTTCTATATTTAGTCTATATGGATTGATGTTGAATATGTATTTAACTTTCATTTTTCAACCAACCATATCTACGACCTTGACTTTTATTACTCTTACTTTAAAAACAATAACTGCCCAAGAGCAGGGGCACTGAAATGTGGCCATGAGCCTGTAAATTAAAGACAAGATAAAATTGAAAAAAAAATTGAAAACTGTAATTTTCAAACTGAACGTGTCTACGGCGATAATTTTTGCAACATGCCCATGAAGTACTTGGTGTCATATTCAGAGACTATAAGGGTTGGAACTCAGTCAGGGGACACAGCAATGAACGTGCTCGCTGGGTTCTCTCGGGAGAGAGAACGTGTACAGCAATAATTTTTGCAAAACGCCCGTCAGTAATTGGTGTCATCTTCAAAGACTATTAAGTGTTGCGGAACTCACGGGACACGGCAATGAACGTGCCCGCTGGGTTCTTTCGTGAGAGAGAGAAAACACCTTCAAAGTTTAATTTTATTCCAGTCATTAACAGAAAATCCGAATCTGACAAATTTGTGTGTTAAATCGGAGTTCCCTTCATCTCCATAATAAGCAATTGCAAGTTTGGTGAGCATGGAATTGTATACGGTTACAGGCGTTTCTACTTTATATGATGATGATGACACTAGTGCCATGTTACTCTCTTCCATCTGAAATGGAGATTCAAGCTTTAGTGGATATCAAGGCACGCATCACACATGATCCATCGCATATTCTTAGCGGCTGGAATTATAGCAACCGTCATCAACTATGTTCCAATTGGACTGGAGTCCAATGCTCTCATGATCGTCAAAGAATCCATGAATTTAAAATTCTGGAGATCTCGTTGGGGAAATTTCTCCATCTATTTGCAATCTTACGTTTCTAATCAATCTGACTATATCTCACAACCGTCAGGTCGCATCCCTTGGCAAATTGGTATGCTAAGGTATCTTCAGAATTTAAAGTTGGCTGGAAACCAATTTCAAGGTAATGATGATTTCCAATCCTTAAAGGAGACAATTATAAATTATTTACATGTTTCTTTTGTTATCTTATACGGAATTGTTATCATCTTGTTTCTTCCACTCTTGGTTATAACTTATAACATCTTACATGAATTTTTAGATAACATCCCTTCAGAGTTGGCTCGGACTACACTGCTAAATTCCTTGGATCTAAGTTATAACAACTTCTATGGCAACATCCCCAATGCATTGACAAATTTTTCTTCTCTTCAAAGTTTGATATTGTCTCGTAATGCTCTTTTGGGTTCCATCCCTCAGCTTATTTGCCAGCTGAAACATCTGCAAGTACTAGACTTCAGTTTTAACAATATGCAGGGCCAGATGCCATCGTGCATATCCAACTGTTCTTCTCTTCAAGAATTGACATTGTTTAGAAATGCTCTTTTGGGTTCCATCCCTCAACATATTTGCCAGCTGAATCTGCAAGAACTGGACTTCAGTTTTAATAATATGCAGGGCCAGATCCCTTCATGTTTATCCAACTTTTCTTCTCTTCAAAAATTGAGATTATCTGCAAATGCTCTTTCTGGTTCCATCCCTCAACATATCTGCATGCTGAAACATCTTCATGAACTGGACTTAAGTTGTAATGAACTACAGGGCCAGATTCCCCCACATTTATCCAACTGTTCTTTACTTGAGAAGTTGAATTTAATTTCCAATTCGCTGGGAGGCATCTTACCAGCCTCCCTGTGAGCTCTTTCAACGCTTTCAGAGTTATGATTGGGCAGCTGGGTTGAGGAAGCAGGTGGTCTGGAAGGTGCAATACCATGTCAGTGGGGGAACTTCACCCAGCTCAGGGTCTTATTGTTGCTATCAGACAAAATTAATGGCTCTATTCCTTTAGAGTTTGGTAAGCTACAGATGCTCCGTACCTTATATTTGTGGTCACAATCCTTGTCAGGCAATTTACCACAGCAACTCGGAAATTTGTCACGGTTAGAAATCTTATATATAGGAGGAGGCCTGCTCACAGGATACATACCTGCAGAGCTTGGCAAACTCAAAAGCATGACAATCCTAGCGCTAACAGGAGGGAATCTCACGGGGCCATTGCCGGAGGAGCTCTGCTCTTTGACGTCTTTAAATGATCTGCACGTGGCAAGCGTATTACAAGTTCATATTCCGGATTGTGTTTATCGACTGCAGCAGGTACGGAGTTTGAGGCTTGTGGGAAATGGTTTAAGCGGGGAAATTTACCCTTCTATTTGGAATTTAACTTCCCTCCATGAGTTGGAGATATCAGAAAACAATCTTTCTGGAATGTTGTCAGAGGAGATGTGCAATTTAATAGGCATGGTGGTACTGAACGTAATCGCAAACTTGAGAGGCCATATTCCAGATTGCATTGGCAACATGAAATCTCTGGTTTTTATTATGTTACCCAACAACAATTTGACGGGTCACATTCCAGGGTCTATTGGTGCCCTTAGTTGGCTTCACTATCTAGATATTTCTGGAAACAGGCTTGCTGGAAATTTGCGCCTACTCTCAAAAACTGCAGTAACCTACACTCTTTGTTGATTTACCGCAACAAATTCAGCGGAGAAATTCAAGTAAGAATGGTTGGTGGGATTGGTTGTACGAGATGTGTCCCTCATAGCATTGGGATTAGGATTAGCATTGGGATTAGGATTAGGATTAGGATTTGGATTATCTTTCCGGGCAATTATTGTACTGTATTTCCATTGGGACGCTTTTCAAAGCTTCTATGGTAGATACCTAATCTAGATGTTCTTTCTACACGGGTCTTATTCTACTGTGTTATTTAAAAATAAGTATATCAGGACTAAATAGTTTTGGAAAATCATTCACCTTATTGATATCCTTGAAGTGTTCCGTCTATATTGTATTTTCTCTTTGATTGTTCATTAAATATTTGGATGCAATAATAGTCCACTTTCAAGCCAGCAGCAATATTTGGATGCAATAATACTCCACTTTCAAGCCAGCAGCCAATACTTTTTTAAATAGGATGTGTTATCATGCTTTCTAAAATTTATGGTTAATAATACTTTTAAACTTTAGCAAAAGAAAAATTAAACATTCATCGGAAGTCATTTGGGATAGATAAATTTTAATATTAGATGGGAATATGATCTAAATAGTAAAATTCAAATTAAAACATTATTGTGTTTATTTAGCTTTCTTGGATTATATCCCAATAATGGGAAATTAAAAGAAATAAAATGACATCAAGTAACCTTAATCTCTTTCCATTAATAAACCTAGCGATATTGCTAATTAAGTTGCAATAATAATTACAATATACAAATTAATAAATACTATTATTCATTTTTCTCAATAGTTTAAAATATTATAGAATGTATTAAGATAATAGCTAAATTCCTTGTTAACAACTTGATGTAAACTATATTTATAGCTTGCTTAATAAAACCAAACCCAAACCATTCAATCCACATTATTGAAAGTGGTATTTTAATTTCATTTAATGAATCTACGAAGTTTCTCAAAAACTAAAGATCCGAAAAAACAAAGTGAAGCCATTGAAATTATTGAAAGTGTGTTAAAAAAATATTTATGTGAGAACCTAAGATACGTGGAGTACCACAAAGACTTTTTTCTAGAATAAGCATTTCAAGACTTTCCTTGATAGGTTATTTTATTGGCTACATACCTCCTTCAATGATTCTTAATAACAAAATCTTTGTGCAATGGATTTCTAGGAAAATAAATTTTATACATGTTCAAAATCTTTTCGAGAGGGCTTTTTTCTTCAAAAAGGGATTTGAAATATTGCTAACACCTTTTTTATTGTCTACCCTTGGTTTAAAGATTTTAATCCTAAAGAAGCATGTAAGCATTCTAGGGCTATCTCCAAGTTTGACATTATTTGTTAAAGATATTGCAAAGCAATTAGGCAAGGTTATCTATGTGGAGGCCATGAAAGGTATTTGAAGGCATCCTTCAAGACGCGTTTGTATACCATTAAATTTGTCAAAAATTTTAATAAATTGGATCAAGATTCTAATTATGGGAAAGCCTCTAATTTTACCAAAAAAATTAAGTATTTAAATTTGCCAAATACTTGTTGCTCTTATCATCAACCAAATCATCGAATTTATAATTGTTCAAAATTGTTGGAAAATTAAGAAGCTAATCAAATTGCAACAAACAAGTTTAAACAAAAAGTGCATGTTCATATAAGAATGGAGTAGATACAACATTAGCGAAAACAATAAGCCAACTCATTCATATATATTCTTTAGCATCATTGTTCTTATTGTTCTTATTAAGATTCTTTTTACCATGGCTAGAGATTTTAATTTTGGTGCTTCATAAGGTGATAAAATTGAAGGTCATTCTATCTCTACCATTTCTGATGATAAATTCCTTTGGCTTCATATTTAGTTGAGATTCAATCTTTTTGATTTTATTGCAAATAGAGAAAATATGCATGCAAATAAGCACTACTTCAAGCAAATGGTTTACTTGAAGCAATCATAGAGTTGGTCATGATAGTATCATTTATTGAATGAATAGGGTTTTCATATCCCTACAACAGCTTACAAACTAGATTCTTACAATAAGCCTCCTATTATGCTCTTTCTCAATACAATTTATCAAATTATGTTTTTATTATTTGTCATTTAACAATTGATTAGGTGAAGCAACTAGTTTGAATAAGGATTCTATTTTTTTTTTTTTGGAAAAAATCGAGTGAAATTGTATTCCCAAAAAAGAATGTTATACATTTGTACAATGTAGGCCAAAGTTGCTGGCCCCACATCGACCGTGAACCTTAACCCTGAGTCCCCTGCGAACCACCTCCGCTGTGGGCATCCCGGTTGACAAACCGCCGGTCCCGTCCTCGACTGTTAACTGGAGCACATTCCCGAACAAGGCACTTCCTGGTTGTTTCCCACCTCCCCCCACTAGCTTTTGGGGGAGTTGTGGTTGGAGTTTCGACTGTCTTCGAATGTTTGCGGCCTTGGAACTGGCTCCCCTAGGCCTGCTACCAGGCAGCATCTGTTTTCCTCTATTATCTGGGCAATGCCCCTCATATGGTCTCTGATAATGTCTTTAATCCAAAGCAGCGTCTGGATGTGTGATTGCGAGGGAAGTGACGGACTGTCAGGAAGTTGCCCCTTGGTTTTGTCTCTGGGGCCATTAGTTGCCTTCGACTCCTCACCCTCCAGGACCTACCCTAGCCCGTCCTGCCCACCATGAGCATCGTGGAGGACCTTGGGGGGCGTAATCGAGGCCCTGTTCACAACCGTAGTACCCTCCTCCAGTTTACCATGCCACCTTCACTTCCGTTGTTGCCCTAACGCCGGTTGAGGTGGTGGCCGAAGCAGTGAGACTGGGATCCCAACCTACCAAAGATCCCGGATAACCCCAGGGTGTCTACCCAAACACTGCCGTTGTAGAGACTCCCAAAGGAAGAGTGAAAGGTTTACGAGAATCTTGGCACACATGTTCTAGAGGAACCTGAAGTGCACCCCATTCAGCTTGTGGTGTAAGCCCGACTGAATGAAGCACTGCTCCACCAGCTCCGCCGCAGCTCGTCAATCTGGCAGGAGGGCCATCCCCTGTATGTGGCCGCTAGCTATCCTAGGGATGGGGCCCTAGAAGAATTTAGTCATTGCGGTGTGTGATTCCACAACCTGGGGAATTTGGTCCCCCATGGTAGGTGCTCCGATCGTGGCAGCCACAACCTCCACAGTGACCAAGATTTGGCACCCCCTAGAACACGGTACCCTCTCCCCCCTAGTTCAGGTAGAATGGTTGGGTATCCATCTCTGGGTTGGCCGCAATGTGTTGCAGCATGCAGGTCCACCCCATTTGTGTAACCCAATGCTAGAGCTCCGATCAATTTTGGATAGTAGTGGAGGGAGGCTCGAGGTGAGCATGCGTACCCATGGCCTCAATAATTTCATGCCAGAGTCTCCAAAATCTACAAGAGAGCACGGCTGGTGGTGAAAGATCCATCCCTTTAAAGATCTGATCATTTCTAGCCTGCCAGAGGGTCCACAATGCAGCCAGCGTCGGCAAATTTCCAAAGAACTCGAGCAGGGGGAGGTCGGCTGTACTCCATAACTGCCTGGCCATGTGGCATTCATGCAAGAAGTGTTGTAGTGTCTCGATGCACTGATTGCACATCAGGAAAATGGTACAGATGGGCAAGCCACGTGCCCGCAACTACTCATGAACGGGGATCGCTTGGTAGAGGACTAGCCACCTGAAGGTTTTGATCTTTTCTGGTAATATGCCCTTCCACAGTCGCACCCACCGGGGTTCGGTCGAGAATTGATGCTGAGGTAGCTACCGAGGGAGCAGGGTGACCTTGTTCTTGTGGTCAAGCGATCTGACATGGGTGTAGAGCTAGCGTGACACTAGGGAATTGGAGGTGGTAGCCTCCCAGGGATGATATTTTTGTTGTAAGATCTGCACCCACAGGGAGGGTTTGTCGAACGTTGGGGAAAGCCAATGCAGAAGTCGCTACCTGCCCAATGCGACTTCAACCAAAAATGGCAGAATGCCCACCTCCCCTATGGTATGGGGGCATGTGGTCTTTTCCCAAGCCACCAGATGAATTTTTGGCCTACCCTTGCCCCCTGACCACATGAAATCCAGGAGAATCGCATCGATTTTTCGGATAACTTCAGAGGATGGGGCAGTCATCAAGGTTGCGAACCTCACCATGGCCCCCAACACCGTTGATGCCAACACGATTCTCCCTTTTCAGGATAAGAACCTATTTTTCTAGTGTGTCGTGCGCTTTTGGATTTTCGTTATGAGGGCCTGCTAGGTTCGTTGTCGATGCCAATTATGTATGGGGATGCCTAGGTACGTGTCCTCTGCACCCCCAGGTAGAATCCCCAGAATTTGAATGACCTTGATGCACATGGAGGGGTGAGTATGTGTGAGATAGAGCATAGAATTACCAGCGTTGGGGACTAACCCCACTTCATGCTGCAGTCGGTCCAACACCCTCACCAGCGCCCGAGCCTACGGCACGGCTGCACAGGTAAAAATCATCGTGTCATCCGCATAGTGGGAGGTTAAGCAGGGGATGTTGTGCATGTTTAGCCCCTGGACTTCTTCTTTAGCACAATATATTTGCAGGAGGTCCATCACCAATAGGAATAGGAGTGGGGAGAGAGGATCCCCTTGGCGAAGCCCATGGCCCATGCCATGGAAACCCCACAGGTGTCTGTCTATGTCCATTGAGTATCGTCCACCCCACTGGATCTGTAGGCACAAATCAACAAAAAATTTAGAAAATCCTTTTATGTGTAGCACCGTACTAATTTAAGGGCAGCCCAGCTTACGGAGTTGTAGGCTTTAGTAATGTCTAATTTTATGTAGAGCCCTGGTAATCTGGCAGCCTTAAGGAAGTGTTGAATTTTCTACAGGAGTAGGACCTGATCCTACAAATGTCAGCCTTTCATGAACATAGCCTGGTTTTGTTCCACTAGTCATGGCATGAGGGGCCACATCCTAGTAACCACCATCTGTGAAAATAACCTTAAGAGCGAGTTGCATATGCCAATTGGTTGAAAATGCCCAAGAGATGTAGGGTTCTCCGTCTTTAGTAGCAGGACCACCCAGGAATAGTTGATTTCCTTGTACATTTGTTTCCATGCCAGCATATAGTTGAAGGCATCCAATAGATTAGCCCCCAGCACATCCTTGAACTCACAGAAGAATTCAATGGGCCACCCATCTGGCCCCAAGGCTTTATTGACCGACATGTCTCATAGCATGGTCTGGAGTTCATTACGTGAGAAAGGTTGCATCAGGCATAGGTTATCTATGGTGGTGAGAACCTTTGGTATTAGGATAGAGATGGGATCCATGAGCTACCATTGCCAGAACTATTGCCAGTACTGCAACATTTTATCCATACCAGACTATGAATGGGGTTGTTCCTCCTACGAAAGGCTATGCAGCATTTGTTGTGCTTGCTGGCGAGTCCCACGATGCGTCTTTGCCACAGAAAATAAGAATTTTGTGTGCCTATCGCTGGCCCATAGCCATTGCACCTGGGCCCATTGGCACCAGTACTCATCCTCTTCATGTTGTAGGGTCTGTAGCTCGGCCAAGAGGGCGAGCTCCTCTTGCGTGAGATCGGCCTCTTGTCCTTGTTGGGCCTGGATGTCCTACAGCTGCAATTGTAGTTGAGCCTAGTAACCCTTGAAGTTGTACTTATCTACCGTGGCGAGGGCCTTGATCTGGCATTTGAGGGCCCTTAGCCTATGCTTGAGGAATTCATGTGGATCCATCATGTCATTGTACCCTTGCCAAATAGACTAGACCAGCTCGCCCAACCAGGGTTTGGTCAGCCAAGTACGTTCGAACCAGAACGGGCATGGCGCCTGAGACACATCCTTCTCCAGGTGGCACATAATGGGTCGGTGATCCGAGGCCATCTGGTTATGCCTGTATGCATGGATGTCCCAGTCAACCAAAAGCAACTTGTTGATCCACACCTAGTAGATCCAGGACTGCACCTTGGTCGTGCCCTGCCTACGGTTGCTCCAGGTGTACCTGCACCCAGCAATCTCCATGATGGTGAGGCTCATGCACTACAGCAGTGCTAGGCACTTGGAAGCCCCGTGTGGCTTCGTCGTGCTGCCCCCGGTCTTCTCTCAACTGTAGAGCCATTGATTAAAGTCTCCAATTAGGAGCCATCGGTAGTCGTGGGAGACCAGCGCCGCAACCCAGGATAGTTCTCTAGGGCGGTCCTTCCACCCCTGGGCACCTTAGAGGTTGGTGATCTAGACGTACAGACTCGGTAGGTGCACCGTAATGCACCAGTCATATGCATCCAACAAATGCGAGTCCACCTTGGAGAGGACCGCGAGGCCTCCTGCTCATCCCCTGCTAGGCACGAGGTGACTGCACCAGCTTGGCCACTGTAAAACCTGAGCCTTTGTTTGCTACAATTTAGTCTCTTGAAGACACACTACATCTCACCCCTTGGTGCACACGATGCGGTTCAGGGTATGTCTTTTATATGGGGTACCCTATCCCCTGCAGTTCCATGAGAATACCTTCATGGTGACACGGACCTGTGTCTGTTGTATACCTCCTAGAGTGTGGGATGCACTCCCAAATTGACGAATAGTTACATGGCCTTGTGCCAGGTGAGGGTGTTGTCCAGGTGTCCCACCCTAGGCATCGGTAGGGTAATCGCCATCCCCTTCTCGCATAGTATCCCTTGCCCACCAGCGGGGACTTTGAGCCTTTCCAAACCTTGGCTGGTGTTTATCCAATCGGTTAGTGGCGGCGAGGTCGGGGTCTTTCCCCCCCGTGACAGGCCCGCCACCCCCCCCCCCCCCCCCCCCCCC
>MNCI01007215.1:832742-932609 GCA_015680685.1 Gnetum montanum
CCGGGCGGGCCCCCCCCCCCCCCCCCCCATAATGGGGGTTTGGGGCAAGCCAGACCTGCCTTGCAGGGCCCCCTCCTTAGTCTGGGTGCCCACATTAGTTCGAGCACCCGCATAAGGATTCTATTTTTAATACTTTCTTTTTGTCTAATTATGCTTGTTGTAGTCTTATATAATAAGATTTGACTATTATCTTAAGGTTTAGAGATTAAAATGACTAAATTACTTGTTGGAATGAGGCTATAGGAAGAATAACCAAGTTGTGCAAGTACTTGTGAAGGAAATTCAAATTTTAAAAAATAAAACTAAGGCTAGATGTTCAACACAATGTTCAATATCTTGCTCAACAACTTGGTATTTTTCTTGGTGATGTTCTCTAATAACAGATGACTTAGGAAATGTTTGTTCTAGTGGTTTTGGATACATCTTATGTTTAAAGTGCATAACTAAAAGCTCAAGTTCACTAGATTTGTATTGGAGACAAACTTGTTAAAGGTTTTTTTTTAATTATCTTAAAAGTAAACCTCCTTCTAAGAAGATTAATTCTATTTTGATTAATGGTTTAGTTGTTGACTAAGATAAGAATATTCATGAACATTTCTAGTACTTTTATAAACAACTCTTTTTTGCTAAAAGTGTGAACTTGTAGAAAATGGATGTCATTTTATAGAAAATTCCAATTCATAATATTGATATTATGCCTAAGACTCTTATTTCTTTAAAATAACTCATGAATACAATGATGCCTATGCCCAATCAAAACTTTTTATGAATATATGGCTTTTTTGTTAAGTTTTATAAGCATTTTTAGCCTTATAATAAGTTTGACTTTTATGCCATGTATAAGAAGGTTGTTTGTAGAGGATCTCCTTGATAAATTCTCAATAGTGATATTATTCAATTGCTTCCAATGGAAGATCTTTGTTTGATGAATAATTAGTGCCCCATCATACAACTTGAAACTACATATAAATTATTGCTAAAGCTATAGCTTCCAAGATTAAGCAGCATATTACCAAAGTTGTTAATCAAGAAAAATTAGGTTTTGTCCCTAGAAGATACATTCTAAGCAATGTTCTAATACCCACTAGAGCTTTGAATTGGGTTGAATAATCTAGGTAACATTACTTTCTCCTTAAGTTGAACGTAGCTAAGAATATGATTGAATTGAATGACCTTTTGTTCTTATAATTCTTAAGCATATGTAATTGGAGACCTTTGTTTGTTGTGTTTCACTTGTTTCGGAAAATTCTTTAACGAAAATATCTACTAATGGAAAATTATCTAATGCATTATTTTTGCATAGATCCATCAAGAAAGGTTCTCCTCTTGCCCCCTATTTTATTTATTATTACAACTAGTGTGTTGTGCTCTACCTTTAATTTTGAGTATAGAATGAACAATATTCATGGTGTCTTCCATCATCTCAATTTTGGTTACATCAATATTAGCCAGTTTGTAGATGATACATTTTCAATGCTATAAGAATATTAGTCAAAGATTAAAAAATACATCAATATTATTCATACTTACTATGATGGCTCTAGCTTGAGAATCAACAATGAAAAGTCTAGTGGCATTAAATCTTCTTTTAGACCTTTTAATCCTAGTGTCTAGAATATTTCCTTGATATGGATAGAACCATATTAGACCTTTAAACTTCTTACAATGCCTCTTACTATTATTCCCAACATTTTACAATTATGAGATTCTATTATATAAAAAGTTATGCAAAAAGTAGAAAAGTAATCTAAAAGGCATCTTTCTCTTCCTAGAAAAATCATTGTTGCAAAGCACATCATTTTTTCCACTCATGTTTACAACGCATCTTTTTTAGTACCAAAGACATGCAACTATATGAAGATTGAAAGAATTATTAGGAGTTTTAAATGAAGAAATAATAATGCCAGTAATGGTTTTGCTTGAGTTAAGTGGAATATTTGTTTTCTTCTTAAAGAGGAATATGCCCTTGGAATTGGTAGCCTTTATGACTTACCTTTGGCTCCTTCTGCAAAATGGATTCTTGGGGCAATGGATGACATGGAGAGTTGGAAGAAGCTACTTAGACTTAATAGGTAATGCTCTTTTTCTTCCTCATTTGCTTGACTAAAGTAAGTTGTTTATAAAGTTCCCTTAAAGATTAAAGCCTCCATGTTCCTCCAAGATATATGGTGAAAATGGTAGGTTGTTTCAAAATTTTTAAGTTGGTCTCCTAGTTATGTTAATCTTTCTATGCTTTAGTCACATTCATTATGATGGTCTACAACAACTACCCCTATCTTTAATGAATTTTAGCAACCATATATGAGGATTTTGAAGTTATTTCCAATTCAATGTTGGGAGGATATTATGGGTGAAGCAAGGATTATGCAAGTGGAGAAAATTATACATAAGTGTCTAGCTCTTAAAAACTATTATCCCTTTTTACACACCATCCTTTCAATTATCACCATCATTTTGTGCAGCAACATATGAAAATCATAACTTATTTTTAGAGATTTATCGATCAAAAACATAAATTGATAATTAGAAATAATAAATTTTTAAAATTTAATGATTAAACATTTTTCTTGTAGTTCTTCGTCTATTATATCGCAAGCCTCATTGAAAATTTTCAATTGTAAAATTAGCAAATTTGTTTCATTGGTAAATCAACATAAAACCTTTACAACAATTAGTTGGCATGGTTTTTGACTAATTAAAAAGTAAATAGGATATAATAATTTTTCTTTACACCATCACACAATTTACAACTTCTGGGGAAGACGTTCAAAAATATGTGTTATATACTTTAGAAACCAAACTTAAAAAATTCTTGCAAGTACTTCACTCATGGTTTAATGAAAAAGGGAAATTTTCTTGTGTCTTGTTGCTTTCTTAATGATGTATGGAATACAATATAGGTTGTGATGCACTATCATCCACATGTATGGGATTCCATGCTTCAAGAGATGAAAATGTCTTCTTTCTCATCTACATTGTCAACATATTGAAATTTAGGAATTCAACATGAAATTCTATTTTTCTTTGGTAGGGATATTTGATAATACTAAATATATTAAGAGTAACAAAGACATGGCTAGTTGAACCTCTAGTAGCATTTGAGGAAGAAAGACTAGAAGTTTACAGGCAACAACACATCAACCTTCATAGCTTGATGCATAATGTAGTATTCAAAATATATGAATAAAGTAGATAATCTTAGAATATCTATTTACAAATGAATATTTATCAGGAAATTATTGTAGGATGGAAGAATTTTTTTAAGAATAAAAATGGGTAATTCCAATATCTATTGCATACTCAATAGTTTTAAGTGTCTATATTTTTTTCAGTTTTTTTTTCCAAGATTGTACATTCAAGCATGTTTTCAAAAAACGCCTGGTAAGTAGACAATTGCATGTGGGGGATCTACATCAAATAAATAATAGTAAGAGGTGTCAAGGTTTTGTATATTTTCAAAAATAAGTATAAGGATTTATGACTCTGGGCTTGGAAGGTTAGAAAATAAAATTTTCATTATTTATCTTGTTGATTTATATAGATGTGTTATTTAGGGAGTTAGACTCATTGCTAA
This sequence comes from Gnetum montanum, assembly GCA_015680685.1. NCBI lineage: Eukaryota > Viridiplantae > Streptophyta > Gnetopsida > Gnetales > Gnetaceae > Gnetum > Gnetum montanum. Next base: position 836,317 of record MNCI01007215.1, read on the forward strand.
ATTTTGGAAAGATATTGAACATGTGCAAAAATGATTTTCTTTTCAATAACTTGAAGGTGAAGATGTAAATACCTTACTCAATGTTATTATGTGAATGTGATTTAGTACCTTTAAAAACATAAGCATCGTGCCAATTCGTTACATATAGTCATAGCTTGTATATCACAAGGCAAGAAAAATTCTCTAAAGCAGTTCTTGAGGATTCGTGAGACCATGGTTGGTATTTTGAATGGATGGAATGGTTGAAAAAATGAAATATCTCTTAGGAGGACATGTAGCAAAATCCTAAGCATATTTTTTAATTGATCAAGCAAAAGGTTTTAACATAGATTTAGTCTAATGTGGAAGACAAGAGACAATTTTATTTACATCACATTAGTTCTAATAAACTAGATGTAGAAGCTTACTATCTTTTAGCTACTATTTCAATCAAGTATTAGAGTACTATCATTATTTACCCCCATTGGTGTTTTTTCAATTTCTAGAGTCTATGCTTATTTTTCATAAAAATGTAATATCTATTTAATAAATCCTATGAGTCTTCAAATATAATAAAGCTTAATTTCATTTCATTACAACTTAGATATATTATATCTAAAATGATCAAGAGCATATCATTTTTCCTTAAATTAAATCCTTATCAACCTTATGAATAGTTGGTTGAGATCATAGTTGATATTTTCAAGGGATGTAATGGTTGAAAAAATGCAATATCTCTTAAGAGTATATGTAGTAAAATCCTAGGCATGTTTACCAACTAGTCAAGTAGGAGGTCGTAACACTAATGTGGTACAATGGGAAGACAAGAAACAATTTTTACACTACATTAGATCTAATAAACTAGATATAGAAGCTCACTATCTCTTAGCTACTATTCCAATCAAGTAGTAGAATACATTATTATTTACCCTCATTGGTGCTTGGTCAATTTGTAAAGTCTTTCATTATTTTTCATGAAAATGTAATATCTATTCAATAGATTCTATGGATATTCAAATGTAATAAATCTTCATTTTATTTATTTGTAAATTAGATATATTATAGTTAATCATTTTTTCTTCAAATTAAATCCTTATTAACCTCATGAATAGATATAACCTTTTGACTTATGGATGTGTCATGTCTAAGTTATTACTTTCATTATTACATAACCTACTTTAAAATTGGTATATGGTATTTTAATTTGTTGTCATAAGTTTAACAAAGTCATGGTATATTACATCCAACATTCTTTTATTAAAGGTTTCATAAATCCTATATATATTACTGATGCTAATTAATGGGCTAGTGGTTTTACTAAACTACCCAATACTAAACACTTTGAAAATATATGTTTAAGAATTTTAATTACAATAAAAATATATATTTTATTTAATGGAGGGTATTAGAAATATCAAACATTATCATTTTTCATTGTATTTTCATAACCATGTATAATCATGGTTGATGAGCAATGGGTATCCCGTACATCCAACCATACAAATTACAAGTGTTCACTAGTAATCGAGTAGAATTCTATGGACTTAGTTCCTAAGTTGCTTATAGTCTTAAACTATGAAGTAAGGGGTTGTATGATCGTTACCTTCCTAAATATGAGTTAAGACACATGATGTCTATTTTTAAAAGGATTTATATATATATATATATATATTATCATAATAGCTATACAAGTAAATAAAGATTTAATCAACTAATTATTTAACTACTTATGTAATCTAGTAACTAACTATCCTAATGTAAAGTAATTGTTCCACTTATTGTACAGATCCAAAACCAGTATCAATGCTCTCGGTTACCAAGTGGTTATTACTAAGTGTACAAAATGGCCACTACTAGGATTACCAAGTGTAATACATCATGCTTGAAGTGGGCATACTTACATTTTTATGATTAATTATATTAATTAATTAAAACCATGAATGTAAATTGCATTGAAAGTAAAGTGCTAATAGTAAAGAGTAGACTAATCCAAGTGTTGCAATGAACATTAAAAATTTCATCTTTATTGTCATTTACATTGATGTGTTCAGGTACATGGCATTTGAATAAAGTACTATACAATCTCTTTAATTCATATTGCAGGCACTCAGAGAGAAAATACTCTAACTCTAGAGAAATAAAACTACAAGGGTTTCACTATGCTATCAATGTAAGATGTCATAAAAGCAGTTGATATGTGCATTTATATAGGACTTTCCTTTGTCAACATTGACACATATTCATTGATTCATCTTACATTATCACTACCATGAGGACAAAAATTTCTTCATTAAGCCAAATACTTCATGGCAATCAAAGGACACCTCTACAACGTGTGCATTGATGACCTGATTCGTTGGTGTGTCCCTAATGAAGATCAACCACATGTTCTCCAAAATTATAATGAAGGACCTTGCAAAGGCTACTATGTAAGGAGATGCATAGCCATAAAAATGTTAATTGTAGGATACTATTAGCCTACAATCTTCATGGATGCCCACCAATTTATTTGATCTTCTTAACGTTGTCAACGAGATGGTGGGATGACCATTCCAATGGAATGTTCTCAATAGTGGATTCAACCACTAGAGCCTTTTAACATATGGGGCATTGACACATGGGTTCCATCACATCCATGTCTAATGAAAAGGCATATATTAGTGTAGTAGTTGACTACTACACAAAATGGGTAGACGTAGTAGTTGATACTGATTGTACATCATCCACTACTACTAGATTTATACAACAAAATGTTGTAAATAGGTTTACGATGCCACATGCACTAATTTCTGATAATGAAACTCATTTCATAGGTGTCACTTTTAGAAAATTGATGCAACACTTGGGGGTTGAACATAAATTAACAATACCCTCCCACCCCCAAGCTAATGGTTAAGCAGAGGTAAGTAGCCAGGAGATCACAAAAATCTTAACAAGAACCATAAGCAAATGTAGGAGAGATTGGAGTACCAAACTCAATGATGCCTTCTACACCTATCACTCAACATGGAAACTCCATATTCTCTACTCTCTCTATGAGTTAGTATACAGAAAACTTCCAATGCTCTCAATCTAGTTTGAGCTCCATACACTCTCAATAGCCTATGATCTGGATCTTGACCTAAGTCTAACATAGAAAGAAAGATTGATCAACCTAAATGTGCTAAATGAAAACCAATTGGTATTCCTATCTTTGAATGAGGTGCACAAGGCATTCAACAAGCATCATCATAACCTCAAAATATGGAAAGTAACATTTCAACTAGATGATAAGGTTTTGTATTGGAACCCCACACACATACCCCAAAAGACAAAATTCCAAACATTATGGAAGGGACCTTATATAATTGATCAAACCTTTTCCTCTGGGCCCATGTTAATCTACAAACCTAAAAGCCCAAATAAAATGTATTTGATCAACATCTAGCAAGTGAAACCTTTCCTAAAGCCAAGACAAGCCAATGCAACTACCACCTTAATAGATGGACAACCACATTCCATTTTTTGGATCTCTTCCTTCCAAATGAGCCATGGGGAAGATGGCCATCCATGATAATTATCCGTATGGCTTCTTAGTTTTTCTACTTTTTTTTTCATGTTTTTAATTTTACACATTATTTATTTTAGAAATTTTTTATTTTTAAATTTTTTCCAATTTTAAACCATCATTAGTACCTTTAAATAATTCTTGATTATTTTACACTTTCTCATATATTTTAATTTATTTTTTTTGTTTAAGTGTGGATTTTCATTATTTTTGCTAATAGAAGTGCTTTATTACCACAAGGCACAGTGCCACTGTTGCTATTTACTAATGATGGTTTGTGCTTAATGTTGTGATTGTCGATGTCTAGTTTCTATTTTTGAATTCTGATGTTTGATGACTATGACATGGTTTATTTTTCATGGAATAGGTAGTAAGTGGATGTCATCTACCCATCTAATAAACTCTATGGTTTTCCTTGTTTTGGGAGATTGAGGTTCCTTCCATTAAAGAAACTTTTAATTAATTGTTGACCTTGGTAGTTCCAAAATTGGGAAAGATTCATAGGTTTGTATAGGGTGTGACTTCAAGGGGACTCTATACCCCTTGTGATCTTCTACTTACTTGAGTGCTTGAGTGTTTTTCATAAAGTTCTTACCATCTGATCCCAACAACTAATAGGAAGACAAATAAAGTCTTTGCATGGTGTGGTTCCCATCTGAAATAAAAAAAAGAAAAACAAAAATAAAAAGAAATGATGGAAATTTAAGGCACACCCCTTAGACACAATAAATGAATAAGTCTTTTCATGGTATGGTTCTCATTTCAATAGAAAAAAAAAACATAATGGGAATTCAAAGCACACCCCATAGACAAATAAACAGGCTACAAGCACTAGTTATGGGACTAGAAAGAAATACATTCATGCCTGAAGGTCCTCTGTAACTAAGGTTGTATCTCTCTCTTTCACTTCCTACTTCTCTTTTCTTCTCTTTTTGGAATGGTTATTGTTTTATAAGAGCACTCTTGTGTCTTGAGTGGGGCAATTGGTCTTGAAGTGGTGATGCGAAGTCACTAAAATAGGCTGGTTTTGGTTTGGACTAAGGGTAGATCTTCTGAGGTCATTTTAAACACATATTCCATAAGGAACATCTTACAACCTAAATTTGGGATTCCTTCTCACCTTCTAAGTCATCCATCTATTCTGTCATAACTTACCTCACTACTAGTTTCCATGTTATGCTCAATGTCTTAGTTTGATGTGTTGGAATTCTTGGGTAGATTATTTTTGGTTGGTCCTTAACTTTGCATGATCATTAATCAATTATGGGTTCCACCAACTCCTTAGTTGGCATTATGAAAGGGTAATAAGGGTAGATGCCTACTATGGGAAGGACCCACTTGCATATATCTTGGGTTGGTTAGTTAAGATTCTTACCTTAGGCATTGTTACAATCCTATCTTTCACATATTCCATTGTGCACACCAGTCTGTGCTCATTGAACTCTCATGTTCCATCCCATTTTACCATTTTTCCTAATTTTTTTAATTTTTGGGACTTCAACACTCTCTTCTTAAATTTTCATCATGTTCATGGATTTTTGGTCTTCCATTTGACCCTAATTTTGTTCAATATCTCTTTGTAATTTTCAAGTTTTAACCAAGTCAATGAAAGTTAATGATGATCAACAGTTGCATTGATGAGGTCCCATCGATGTAGCAGACTATGTCGACTAGGCCCCATCAACAAGGCCCCATCGACACAATGCAAAAATACTATAAATACTACCAAACACTTAGAAATTTTTCACATTTGGTCCATAATGCCCAAGGAGTTTTTGCAATTTTTAGAGCCTAAAACCTTCCCAAGCTTATAACTCTAACACTGTTTATCCAAATCACCTTGTTCTTGATCCCACAATTACCAGAGGTAAGCTCTTAGTCATGGCGGTAGCAAACCCCAAGGTTTTGATGATAACTTTTTCAAATATTTTTCTAACACCCCTAAAGGGTTAAGTTATAAATTCTATTAAATCATTAATTTTCTAGAATTTAACCCTTCCAACAACTTTGGTAAACCAAAAATTAAATTAATAATTAACTACTTAATCTATCCAACCATAACCACATCTTAGTTGAATGTAACCCCCTCATGAGACAAAGTACTCCCATCATTCTAAGTTACATAATAATTACTAATCTGTTGTCATGTGTGATTACAGATGGCACCAAGAATAAAGAGACAGCAAGAGGAGGAACCATGTTAACCATGGGATAAGTGACCTAGAGGAGGAAGAGGCCAACAAGAACATGGCCAAGAACAGGCTAAGGAAACCCATGCAATAGGACCTCTTAGATACAAGGCCAAGGTGGAATCTATTTGAAAAATTCCTAAAGAGGTAGCCACATCTAAACATTCACAATGAGGTGATGTGTTAGGCCTTGTACCTAGATTGGAAGTCACACTCACACAAGCCTCTCTTGACATAACTGGAAGCTATGAGGTCCAATGCTCAATTCTCCAAGAACTAAATTTAAAACCATTCCTTGAATGGACTCCAGAAGATGTCAGAACTTAACTGCAATCCTCTCCCATGTGGCCAATCATCACTTCCAATGGGGAGTAGTACATGAAAGAAAATTATCTTTTCTAGAATAATAGAAAAGTAGGATCCACTATGAAAATAAAGGACATCTAAGCATCCAACTCAGTCCTTGATCTACCAAACATATGAACACAATTGGTAGAGTTGTCAACACAAGGTGACCTTAGAGCAGAGAAGGAGTGGATGTAGTAGTGTTATGGGGTTGATCGCAAGGAGTTTGGCACACTCACACTAGTAGACCAAGTCTAGTTTAAGATAGTAGCCTACCATCTCAATCCAATAGTGAGGCCCAGTGATGAGCAGCGAGGTACCCCTACATTCAACCATATGAATATGAGCATTTCACACACAATCCGATCGAATTATAAGGACTAAGTTCTTATGCACTCTTGTGGAACAAGGATAGGTTGGTTAATCTTTGTCTTCCCAAGCTTACCTATATGTCACAATTATATGGTTAAGTAAGCTTGAGGCATATGATTTTTATAGCTTTTATGTTTTTATGTCCTACGCTAGTAGGGAAGGAGAGAGGTAACTAAGTGACTAATTTAACTTACCTACTCATTTACTAAGTCCTAACTAATCCTAACACTAGCATCCATTCCCACTTGTTGTACACATCTTAAACTAGTGCAACACTGTTGGGATTACCAAATGCTAATCGTTACTGGGTTACCAAGCATTACACACATGCTCAAAGTGGTCATGTTTGTGTGTTTTAATGATTTTCTTAATTGATCAAAATGAATTACTATGCCAATAATAGAAATGTAAAGTGCATAAAATAAAATAAATGCATAAGAAAATAAAATAAAAGAAATGTGTAAGAAAAAAAATCTCAATTGTTGCAAGGATGAATCAAAGAGCTCGTCTTTATTGCCATACATAAGGTGTGCTCAAGTACATAATTCTCAAATAAAGATCTTTCCACACTTAGACCTCCTACTATGAGCACTTAGAAAATACTCTAACTTTCAAACAAACTACAAGAGTTTCACTACTTGACTACTAAAAGACTTCTTCTCCCAATTGTGCACCTAGGCATTGTATTTATAGGCTTGGGAGCAACAACTCTAATAATTAGAGTAACCGCTCTAATAATTAGAATAACTGCTAAAGAAAATGCTGGAGTAACCACTCTAATAATTAGAATAACTACTAGAGTAACCACTCTAATAATTAGAGTAACTGCTAGAGTAACCACGAGAGTAACCACTCTAATAATTAGAGTAGCTACTACAGTAATCACTAGAGTAACCACTAGAGTAACCATTCTAATAATTAGAGTAACTACTCTCATCATACCCCCACAATTAAATGAAATCTCATCCTCAAGTATAGAAGAAAAGAAATAAGTTCTTTACAAAATATTAGGAAGGTATGGGATTATTGACTAACTAACAACTGACGGTGGAATGGGATGACAGACTCAACGTGCCCAGTGAATAGATCAATAAGCATATTACAACATTAGTGGTCATGACTATTGTGGTGAAAACTCATACATAAATGACATCCAAGCCTTTATTTGATAGCTTGAAGAGAAAAAGAGAGAGAGAAAGAAGATGGAGCATGTTTCTGCCAATGCCAAGATTGCACCTTCCATTGTTTATCCATAGCCATGCCACCAAACTTTCTCCTTTCGTAAATGTTCCAATTCTAGTCCATCCTGAGTGCTTCCTCCAAGCCTAGTCTATTATTTTTATGATTGCCATATGCACACATAGCATAATCACAAATGAGCAAGGATAGATAAACCACAATGTAGTTGATACCTTGCCTTGATATGAAGTGCATTGGCGAAGTTATTGTTATGGCAGAAACTGGTTCGAAGATTTATCACAAGTAACTACCTAAGGTGTAGGGGTTAGGAAAATAGTAAAATGGAGAAAATTGAAAAATTTGTACTAGGGCCCCCATGACTAAGAGTGAACCTATGGTAGCTATAAGATGGAAAAATATGAGGAACAAGAAATATGGAAAAAAATAACAATGGCAACGCCAATAAAATAAATGTCATGGATGGGGATGAAATAAGAAATGATTGATTGTAGGAAATGTTAATGAAAAAGAACTTAACAATTGCACCAAAAAGGAATGCTAGTGGGTCCTCCCCAAAGTAGGCTCATGCCTTTTATGCCCTAACAAACCCACAAACCAAAGAGTTCATAGGCTCTAGGAATGTCATTTAAAATAAAGAGTTAATTCATGAAAGAAAAATAATGCATCAACCTAGAACGGATTAATGATAAAATTGGCAATGAGGTGGAAAATAGAAAGAAAGATGAAGAGGAGAGAATGGAATGGAATCCCAAGAACAAGATTATGTAAATCCCCTTATGTATTTCATGGTTAAGATAACTATGTAGAACTTCATCCCAAATCTATACTCAAGCCAACCACATTCAGTGACCTCACATCAATACAATTGGACAATCCATCCTCTTGAAGTAACAAAAGTACCTTCACAAAGAGTGACCACCATCCTGAGGAGAGTGAGATGGAGAAGCAGGAAGTGAGAAAGGGCCTTAGTTAGAGGGAACCTTCAAGCATGGTAACATGTTTTTCTAGTTTCATAACCAGTGCTTGTAGCCCATATTGCTTTATTATGTCTAAGGGGTGTGCTTTGAATTCTCACCTTTTTCTCTTTTTTCTCTCTTTTTCTTTCTTTCTTTTTGATATTTATGCATGAGAACCACACCATGCAAAGACTTATTTTTATTCACTCAACTTCCTGATATTTGAACAATGTTAGAATGGTGGAAAACCTAAGAAAAAGTATCCTAGCACCCAAGAGAATGGCTAGCACCAATGCATTGAATCCACTTGAAGTCACACCCTTTTCATTCTTTGAGTCTTTCCTTGGTTTGAAAAATATCCAACCACCAATTCATTAATAAATTTACTTAGAAAAAGGGGCCTATATAGTTCCAAGCCAAAGGAGACCATAGAGTTGTATGGATGAGTGGATGGTGTGGACTCATTGCTTATTTTACCAAAAGAACTATACCTTAATATTAGCATCATAATTCAAAGGTAAAAACCAAACATTAGCAATTAATATGATATAATGCAATCCACCATCATGAGCACTTATTGGATGACGAATAAAACTAAATTAAACAAAGAAATAGTAACAACCTGAATGATGGTGTAAAACAAAAATAAGAAAAGTTGGAAAAATGTGTAAAAAAAATTCAAAAAGAACTGAGGGCCTAAAATGGTTAGCATAGGTGGCCATCTCCCCTATGACTAAGTCAAAAGGAGGACATCCAAAATAGTGAGCAGGGTTGTCCATGAAGAGAGGTAGCATGTGTACTAGTTGTTCTAAGCTCCTAGAAAAGTTTGGTTTGTTGCACGTTGACCAAAAGTTTCATATTTGGTTTCTCAGGTTTGTATATTTTCATGGCCCATGAAGAAAAAGTTGTATAAATAATATAAGTTCCTTCCTATAGTGTTTTAAATTTATTACGTTGTGGCACATGTGTGGGATTCCAATAGAGAACGTTATCTCCTAGCTGATATTTAAATTTCCTAATTCTTAGGTCATGACATTGTTTATTGAAGGCTTTATGCAATTTATTAGATGATAGGCAAGCTAATCAGTTTTCATCTAGCAAGTTAAGGGTTACTAACCATTGTTTCTGTGCTAGATCAAGGTCAAGGTTGAGGTCACATGTTGTGGATAGTGTACAAAGCTCAGTTTGAATGGGAAGCATTAGTAATTTACCATACACTAACTCATAGGGAGAGTATCTTGTAGGGATTTTCCATGTGGAGCGGTATGGCCAAAGAGCATTGTTCATTTTAGTGCTCTAGTCTTGCCTAAACTTGCTAATGGTTCTTGTCAATATCTTCCTAAGCTCCCTCTTGGTGACTTCAGCTTGACCGTTCGCTTGGGGGTGGTATGGTGTAGTCAATTTATGCTCAACCCCTAAGCATTTCATTAATTTCCAAAAGGTTACACCTGTGAAGTGTGTACCATTATCTAAAATAAGTGCACGTGGAACACCAAACCTATTTATGAGTTGTAGTTGAATAAATCATGCAGCTATAGATTATGTACAATCTTTAACAGCGGCTGCTTCAGACCATTTTGTTTGGTAATCAATGGCAACAATAATATAAGCTTTTCCATTGGACATTGGTGTAGTCGGCCCCATAAAATCAATTCCCTAAATGTTGAAGGATTCTAATGGTTTAATCCATTGTTACAAACTCTCCATTCTAGCAATTATTCCCCCATCACATTGACTGCGCTCACAAGATTGGACAAAACTATGGGCAACTTGAAATAATGTAGGCCAATAATATCTTGCATGCAAGATCTTGATGGCCATTCATCTCCCAGCGTAATGACCCCTCACAAGGACCCTCATGAGCATCTCGGAGAATGCATAGTCGATCTATATCGGGAACACACCATTGAACCAAGTCATCGAGATACACTTTGTATAGTTGCCCATTGATCTCCATAAAGTACTTAGCTCGGTGAAGAAATTGTTGTTTCTTCTTAAGGTTTAACTCTTGTGGTGTTTGTTGGGTAAGGAGATACATAAGAATGTTACTATACCAATTTGTCTCCGTGGGTGATTGATTATTCACTACACTAGCAAAGAGGAATTCATCAGGGAAATGATAAGAAATTGGATACTCATCCTCTTTGTTGTCCCATTGCAACTGAGATAAATGATCAGCAACTACATTCTCAATGCCCTTGTGATTGATCATCGTTAAATGATTGATCATCATTAAATTGAACTCTTGTAAGATTACAAGCCATCGTATGATACGAGGGATTACCATTGGATTATTTATGAGGCACCAGATTTCACTATGATCTATATGCATATATACTTTATATTCCAATACATTATGTATAAACTTTTCTAGCACAAACACTACAACCATTAATTCTTTCTCTGTGGTAGTGTAGTTAAGTTGTGCACTAGCGATACTTTTACTTGCACAATGGACATAATAAGGAGACTTTCTATCATTTAACTATTTAAGTATGGCTCCTAAATCATAGTTGGATGTGTCAGTCATGATATGGAATGGTTTGGACCAGTCAGGAGCTTGTAGAATGGGTGTCTCTACTAGCTTCTATTTCAGAGTTTGGAAAGCTAATTCACATTCCCTGCTCCACTTGAAAGGCACATCCTTTTTCGTTAATTTCACTAATATTTTGGCAACCTTTGAAAATTTCTCAATAAATCTCCTATAGTAGCTAGTATGTCCAATGAATGATCAAATATCTTTGATAGTTTTCAGTTGATAGGTAATTCCTTCGATAATTTTGATTTTCTCGAGGTCTACCTCTATCCTTGTGTGTGAGATTTTGTGCCCTAGTACTATACCTTCTTGGATCATCAAATGGCTTTTTTACCAGTTGAGCCTCAAATTGGTTTCTACACATTTTTTTAACACTTGCTACAACCAGTCCAAGGCTTGATCAAAGTTTGCTCCATAAGTGGGAAATTCATCCATAAAGACTTCTACACCATTTCTTATTTATTGTTGGAAGATTCTTAGAACTAATCATTAAAATGCTACAGGGGCATTGCACAAGCCAGACAGAATTTATTTGTATGTGAACGTTCCCCAAGGGCTAGTGAATGTAGTCTTAGCTTGGTCTTCTAGGGCTATTTATATTTGGTTATATATGCTATATCCATCCAGAAAACTGTAATAGTGATGCCTTGTGATGGTATCTAAGACTTGGTCAACAAATGGCAATGGAAAGTGATCTTTGAATGTTGCTATATTTAGTAGCCTAAAATCTATGCACACCCTCCATTTGCCTTCCTTTTTAGGCATAATAACTAAGGGGATAACCCATTCACTATTAGTAATGGGGTATATGAACCTAGCCTTGAGAAGCTATTTGATTTCTTCCTTAACTACTTGCTTCAACTTAGGGTTCAATCGTCTCCATGACTGTATTCGAGGGTTCATGGAGGGGTCAGTGTAAATTTTATGTTGGCATATTGTAGGATCTATTCTAGTTAATTTGAGATATGACTAAGAAAAGGCTTTTAACCATTTATTTATTACCTTTAGCAATTCTTCTTTCTATTGAGGAGCAAGCTTAGCATTGATAATTACCAGTTTTTTATTTTTAAGAAACGTGTATTCCATACCAGTGGGCAATGGTTTCAGCTTTAGGGGCTCCTACTTAAATTTCTCAAGGATTTCCAGCTTTCCCCAATTGATATTTTCAAGGTTAAGACTTGGAAGTTGGCAGTGGAGTTGCTCTAATGCATCTATGCTATCGATGTAAGTGCAAGTAAAACCTGCAGTTGGTTCCATGCATATGAGTGAACTACTTTCTTAATTAGCTATCAACCACTGGATTCCTTCATGTTGTGTGGCTACTGCATATAGGCATCTTTGTATGTTGATCACTTGTGCACACTGATTTCATGCAGGCAATGTTAAACTTTGCACAAACCATGACCTTTGCATGTATTTACACCTTGTGTCATTGTATGCGATGCACGGAACTTTCTTCTTCTCGATCTTTCCAAATGTATTTTCCTTTGATATTTCTAGGGAAGTATCATAGATTCTTATGTGTGCATCAATGGTACTTAGCCATGTTCTTCCCATTATGATTGGGAAGTCCCCCTTACGGTTGTTTACCTGAATCACTAGAAAGTCAGCTAGGTATGAGCACACACAAACAATGGTAACAATGCCTTCCATCAGTCCCAATGGGACAATGATGGACTAGTTGGCCAACTCTAGATGAATTTTACTCTTTTTCAATGGAGGTAGCTTCTAGGACTTGTACATTTCTTGAGAAATTAGGTTAACATTGGAACCTGAATCCAAAAGAGCCTTACACAGTGCATTTTCAGCAATTTGTAAGTATATCAAAGGACTCCCAGGATTAGAGAATTTCCTAGCAAGGTGGCCAGCTTTGATCTAATCAATGACGACATCTGTTAGCATGACCGTATGCATTGAGTGTGGTGATTGGATTGAAGGTGGATTCAAAGTTTTGATTGATACTGAGGCATCTAAGAAATCAACCACTTATGATTACAAGGGCTTGGTTGGACTTTTGCTTTTAAAGAAAGGTCTTTTCTTCATGTGGCTATTGGAACCAATAGTAGGTTAAGAGTTAATAGCCCTCATGGCATTACATTGTTGTGGCTGGGTAGGGATATCACCTTGCATCATAAGAGTAAGTGGTAGTGTAGCTATTGGTAGAAGAGATGCAATTAGATAAGAAGGATGATCTACTTGTGGAATATCACTTCTAGAAGAGGGAGTCCCATAATACTCATGGGCTTGGTATTGAGGTTGAGTGACATGACCAATAGAGTCATGTGGGGAGATTGGCTACTGCACGTAATATCCATATCGGTCAGGTTGCCAGTAAGGATACGGTTGCCTTGGTGGTGGAATTCCCCATGATTGTGTGTGATACCACTATTGATATTGCTCAATCAGTTGTGATGGAGTTCCACTAGGATAATATGTTAAGGGTTGATGAAACTACCTTAGGTTACCTTGAGGATAAGGTAACCTTTGGGGTGTTTTCCTTTTCTTTAATTGTGGGTTGAGTGCATACACCCCAGACTCCTACAGATGTGAGATTATAGGGCAACATCCCTTAGTATGGTCATATTAACATATCTCACATCCACTATCATTTTCTATTTCCAAATCCACAACCTCTTTAATAATGAAAATTTTTCCCATACCCTTGCTACATGCATGTTCCACCACTTTCTTTTTTCTTTTTTTGTGATCGCTACCTTGCTCTCTAGAATCCTCTACTATTTTAAGAATAAATTGAAATCTATTGTCTAGGGAATCCCACATTTGATCTACCTTTGCCGATACTTTTGATGTCAACTTTTGGATAGGCAAAGTTTTCCTGTTCACCATCTCTTCGAGTGGTGACTCTTCTTCATCCTCACAAAATCTTACTACCCTCTTCCAGAGGGAAGGATCTTGGTTATACTCTTCTACACTTTTGTAGCTCATCTTCTTCCTTAGCAACTTGCTCCAATAGTCTTTGAATTTGATGGGAACTAAGCTCAGATAGTATTCCTTAGGCATAAGTCCCAAGGGTTCTTCTCGTTTTATGCCTAAGCCCATCCTCGAGATGGCACAGTTGATCCCTTTGTGAATAACCATGGCTAGGACAACAGTGTAATAGTGCATAATATCGGCCCATGGCAGCATCCAAGTGTTTATGTCCTCCTTATTTTCAGCCTTGGATTTTCTTTCACAAGTTAGACACTCAGGAGTATGTTTGGTACTTGTCATTAAATAGTTTTAACATATTACCCCACCTACGAATGGATTCTAGTTCTAAAGACTGGTACCAACTTTCCACTTCTTTAACTAGCATCCATGGAAACAACTTAAGTTTTTGCCATTTTTTCTCTATATTTTTTAAGGCACATGCATCATGGAATGCTTGTAAGTGATTTTGATGATCAGCGTTGTATCCCCCTTCAAATCGTGGGATATTGTTCATATCTAATCTCTTGATCGTACTATCTTTCTGGTGCCTTGTTGGAATTCTTTCAGTCTTAGTTATGTCCAACATACTTCAAGTAGCAAGTAGGGGTTCATCTTGATCATCTCATCCATGGCATCTATGATGCCTACGTTGTTCCCTACCCTCCTTTCTTCTATGTCATGACTCTCTAGAGTGCCCTCGTCCCCTTTCTTGGCTATTTCATCTATGACTTCCACTTTTCCTACCTTTATCCCCATGGTCTTTTTCCTTATGATTGTGTCCAAATACTACAGGAAAGGATGAAGGAGATGATAAAGGTGAAGAAGAAGGAGAACCATCACCATGATGATTTCTACTACCTTCTCTTCTATAGTCTTGTCCTCAATTGCGATTGCGATTAGAATGTACACCTTTATCATGTGTCCATGTTCCTTTTTTGGATCCTTTGTGCCCATGGGTATCAGAACCTAGGTTATGAATAGTGGAATGAAGGTTCTGATACAAAACCCCTTGGCCAAAGTCAAGGGGAGGAACATCATTGTGTGGGTGACTACTTGAGGTAGGTTCACCACCCTCATTTTTGCTTAAGACATGTGGGACATCCTGGGACCACTTACCCTTCAAAGACTTATGATGTCTCTCCTGTTGCAAGTCCTGTTAATGTTGTACCTTCATGGGATGGTACTCTCTAGAGTCATGGTTATGCACAACGTACTTTGCATGTAAGTGTGGCATGCCAATTCATGTGATAGCATGAAGAAGCATGCTTAGGACTGAACGATTAGGAGGTAACACTATGTTACCTTCCAAGTCTTGCCAACACAATTGTTTTTCTTGATGGAGGATAAAGGTGAAGTCTATTATATACTCATCAGGATGAATATATACCACTTAAACTTGTTGAGGGATTGATGGATCAACATCATGTGTATTACTCTACTAACTATTTTTTGTTTCAGACCTAGGTGGTGAGGAGCTTTAGTATGAAGAAGGAGACATACTTGTCTGTTCAGTGTGCAATGTATTCTTGTTTATTATTTTCTCAATCAACCCTAAGGGTTCATTCCAATAATGTGAATGATTTTCTAAGTTCTAATTAGCACACAAACAACTAACTCCATAGAAACGATGCCAATGATGAGCGGCGAGGTATCCCTACACTCAACCATACAAATACGAGTGTTTCACGCATCATCTAGTCAAATACCAAGGACTAAGTGCTTATGCACCCTTCTGAAACAAGGATGGGTTGGTTGATCATTGTCTTCCCAAGCTTACCTGTATGTTAAGATTAGATGGTGAAGTAAGCTTGAGGCATATGATTTTTATAGCTTTTATGTTTTCATGTCCTATTCTAGTAGGGAAGGAGAGAGGTAACTAAGTGACTAATTTAGCTTAACTACTCATTAAATAAGTTCTAACTAATCCTAACACCAGCATTAGTTCCCACTTGCTGTACACATCCTAAACTAGTGCAACACTACTAGGATTACCAAACGCTAATTGTTACTGGGTTACCAAACATTGCACGCATGCTCAAAGTGGTCGTGCTTGTGTGTTTTAATGATTTTCTTAATTGAAGAAAATGAATTATTGTGCTAATAAGGGAAATGTGAAGTGTATAAAATAAAATAAATGCATAAGAAAATAAAATAAAATAAATGCATAAGAAAACAAATCTCAAGTCCTGTAAGGATGAATCAAAGAGCTTGTCTTTATTATTGTACACAAGGTGTGCTCAGGTACATAATGATCAAATAAAGATCTATCTACACTTAGACCTCCTACTGTGGGCACCTGGAAAATACTCTAACTTTCAAGCAGACCATAAGAATTTCGCTACTTGATTGCTAAAATACTTCTTCTCCCAATTGTGTGCCTAAGCACTGTATTTATAGGCCTAGGAGAAACTACTCTAATAATTAGAATTACTCCTAAAGCAACTGCTAGAGTAACCACTCTAATAATTAGAATAAATGCTAGAGTAACCACTAGATTAACCACTCTAATAGTTAGAGTAATTGCTAAAGCAACCACTCTAATAATTAGAGTAACTTCTAGAGTAACCACTAGAGTAACTGCTAGAGTAAACACCCTAATAATTAGAGTAACTGCTCTCATCACCCAGTATGGTGACAACCTTCTCCACCCAAGCATGCATCACTCTAATGAAAAAATTTCAAAAAAATATTCCACAACTAATCTATCTAGAGATAGTGCTTCAAGGAAAATGAATATGGAGGAAAGACCTTATCCTGTCCTTACTTGATAAAAAAACTATGCAACAGGATAGGGATAGTCTACTATGTAAATGATGTACTTGAGCATGCTCCTAATGCTTCATGGGTAGAGATGATGAAGGAGAAGATTCCTACCATGATAATAGAAGAGGAGTAGTAATGATCACCTTCACCACCTACTGATGAGGAAACATCAAAGGCCCATAGTGTGGTTGAATGCATGCAGAAAATCTAAGAGTAGCTCTTGCAACAACGAGAGTAGTAGGTAGGAATTAGTGGTGGAGATCCATCTATGTGTAGACTAGCCATGAGTCAGCTTAGAGAAGTGGCTCATACAATTAGCTAGATGGAGGAAGCTGGATTAGTGCTATCTGCCCAATGAACGTAGTTGCCTATGAGGTCAAATCTAAGTGCTTAAGAGGTGATAGTATCTCTCTCTCTCAGCACCATCTATTCCAAAAAATCTTTGGAAATGTTGGTTCCTTTTCAATGCACCTGGGGGAGGGTGAGGAGGCAACCAGATTAGTGATGTAACAGTAGGAGTAAGAGATAGTTATAGAGATCACTGCTGATAGAGTTGTTGAGACATTAAATACACCTATGATGCCTAAACTAGATGTTTTTTCAGTAAGAGATGTGTAGGCGTCTATAGGGACAATCAATAGAATATTAAGTATAGCCTAGCATGAGGAACTACTAGACTGACTAGTGGGAATTGGGCAACTGATTCTCGATATCTTTGATTTTCTAGATACCATCACTGCAACCTAGTCAGAGCTACTAGAGGCAAAGGGCAAGTGCCTCATCTTTGAAGGAAAACTTAAAATAGCTCAAGAACATAATCAATGCTTGGCTGTGGAAGTTGCCAAATTGTGTGCCCGAATTACTAATCCTACTCTTATCAACCCTACATTGACACGAGATGAAGCTTTTTAACACCTTCAAGAATATCTTAAGCTAGTTGGGGAGAAATAGTAAGGACAATCTTTAATCAGTCAATAGTAGAAGCTAAAACTCATGCAATATGAAAGGACTTGATGTAGATGCACTAAGAAAATGAATACTTGACTACAAAAAACCATTGCCTATAGAACATTGATGCACAAAAATAATAGTTAGAAGAATTTATCCATCAATAGTAGGAGTAGCTCACCAGTGCAAATGCTGAACTGATAGGAGAGAATCATAACCTCTCCATGGAGGAGATCTATATCTTACACCAAAAAATAGTTATGAAGATTGGTACCTGGAAGAATGAGGCTCTAAAATTTGAGAAAGTTAAAAATCATTACAGAGATTAGGTTGGCCTACAAAAGGAGGTGAATGAAAAGCATATCCAACTAGCAAAGGTAAAAATTAATGAGGTCCTCTAGCAACTTCAACAAGGTAGAGAATTTTGGCAATCCACTATCAATGGGATTGATGCCTACAACAAGGCAGAAATGCACATGAAGGAGTTGTAAATTGAAGAGATGACGAAGTACATGGAGTTGTCCAATCTCCATTATGTAAACCTAGTAATGCTGACTGTTATATGACCATATTCTAAACTTGAGAAGTAAGTGGCTAGTTCGTACTTGTTGATGAGGCTAAGTTCAAGACTCATAAAGACACCAAGCAAAAGCTTGTAGTTGTGAATGCTAAACTTAGGGTTCTCAAGGAAAAATTCATCGACTAGAGATTAGTCACAAAGAACCTAGCCAATAGAATGAATGACTACTAGGTGTTGCAATACATACTTCAAGCATTTGACATTGAGCATAAGTAATTCATGGTCTGGTTTGTCAATGTGAAGGAGCTCTTTTTCATTTTTCCTTGTCCTTGCGATGTTCCAACCCCAGCCCACATTGATGAAGCTGCATGGACCATGAACGATCCTAGGAATAAAGAAGAAAGAATGAAGGAATTATTGGATGCTTTTTACCTTCCACTTGAAGTAGTAGTTGCTGCAAGATAGCCACAACCACCTCTACCACCACATGTGCCTAAAGTCAATGAAGGTCTCTCAGAACCTCAGGAGTCACCACCACCTAGGATTGTTTAACCTTCTCCATCAACTTCATGCCATCAAAAAATGTGTTGTCTAGTTTTGAAAAATCAGGTCATGGTGTGTAATTTTGTGTCACAAACACTACAATTTTTGTAATGTGTTGATCCATACACTAGGGACTTAGTTGTTATGTCCATTTTGTTTTGTTTTTTTTTTGTTATGTCAAAGTCAGTCAATAATTCCATACCTTCCCAATTCTGTAAAGAACTCAAGGATGAGTGTTCATTCAATCATGGGGGTATGATGAGTTTTGATTTGTCACATCAACTTGGCACCTTCAACAAGGCCCCATCAATACAATTTGTTACATCGATGAGGCCTCATTGACTAGGCCCCATCAACAAGGCCTTGTCGATGGAATGCAAGGGGCTATCTAGATCTATAAATATGAGCCACCAACTACATTTATGGTAATCAATTCTCATAGTAGTACTAGATCTCTTGTAGTTTTTCTATTTGAAAGTTATAATATTTTTCCTGAGTGCCTACAACAGGAGTCATTAAGTATATGAATCTTTATTCAAACATTGTTGTACTTGAGCACGACATTGTGTGCAGAAATAAAGATGAGCTTTCTGATAAACCTTACAACATTCTCGATTGATTAAATATTTTATTGATGCATTTAATGTTTTCAATTACTTATTCAATTTTTTTCAGTAAATAAGTTAATTAAGATAATTAAGCAAGATAAGCTAGATAGATTAAATATATGTGTACAACCACTTTGAACATAACAAGTATTTGCTCAGTAATCCTAGTAGCATTATTGCTTGGCATGGCTAGTAGTGTAGCACTTGGTAACCCAGTAGTGAATATGTGGATTTAGGATGTGTATGAAAAGTGGGATCAGATACTTATGTTAAGATTAGCTAGAGGCCAGTAGGTTAGTTACATTGAATTAGCCATTAAATTACCATGTCTTTATCTCTATTTAAGCACCAAGACTATAAAACATAAAACTATAAAAATCATATGCCTCAATTATACTTAACCATACCATGTGCTTTACAAGTGTAATTGGGAAGATAATGAATGACCTTAGGGCAAGGTCCACTACCTAGAAGACTAGTGTATTGGAAATTATAAAGTCCATGGAATTTGACCAGATCTTGGTTGAACACTCTATGATTTGTATGGTTGGGCATAGGGGTACCTTGCTACTCATCAAAGAATTTCTCCTTCGAAGCTTCATAGCACCTATTTTTTTGCCGATCTCTTTTTTGTTGTGCCTCAATGGGATGGTAATCCCAATAGTCATGATCTTGCACAATGTATTCAGCATTGAGCTTCTAGATGCCGAACCTTATAAGAGTTTGGTGCAACATTGTAGGAACTGATTGATTGGGTGGTAACATAATGATTTCCTTCATGTCCTACCACTGCAACTATTCACCTTGATGTAGGATGAAGGTAAATTCTAACACATACTCATCATGATGAGTATATCACTTTGCATTGTTGGGACACTAGTGAATTTGAGCGTTCATTCCTTTGTTGATTAGATGTATGCTCGACCCTTAGCAAAGAATCGTTCTTGTGAGAAGAAGATAGTTTATATTGAAAGAAAATACTAGTGTGATTTTACAATTATTATTATTATTATTTTGAATGATTGTGACTTTAAGGTTTCTTACAATGATTTTGAATAATTTTCAGTAAGTCCCTGGTAGCGCACATAACTAACTAAAGTTCTTAGGAACGATGCTAATGATGAGTAGCAAGTATACCCTACATCCAACCATATAGATCACTAAAATTCACTCAACGATCTGATCAAATTTCATAGACTTTAGCTCTCTAAGTACATTGGGTTCTAGGAAGTGAATCTAACCATTGCAATTATTTTCTTCATAGTTCCACTTGTGAAGTGCAAGTGTATGGTTAAGTGTAACTGAGGCATCTGATTTTTATCATTTGTCTTTTATGGTTTAATCACCTAAGTGATGGAAACAAAGTAAATTTAATGTGTAATTAATCTAGCAACTAACTAAAACTTAACTAATCCTAACATAGGCATTCTTTCCCACTTTTCATACATATCCTAAACACGTTATAGCGCCATTAGGTACCAACCATTAAGTGCTACTAAGGATACCAAGCATTAAATGTATGCTCAAAGTCATCATGCTTATGTTTTCTATTTAGCCAATATCAATTTCTTAGTTAAAATTCATTTAAGTAGATTGCATGAATATTAAAAGCATAAAGAAAGCATTCATTTATTCCAAGTGCTAAATGGGTTGATCAAAAAAGGTTGTCTTTATTTCTATTCATATAGTTATGCTTTGGTACATCAGTGCTTGAATAAAGATTCATACATTTCTTTGACTCCTACTGTGGGCACTTTAAAAATATTCTAACTTTGGAAAAAAAAAAACTGCAAAAGCTTCACTATAACTAAGAAATGGAATGTATGAATCATGCACTTGTTGTATTTATATACTAGCATACTTTTCGCAATATTGAATATCCAAACACATCATGAGATCCAATATTGGGGCTCAACAAATTATTGACTCATCAATAAAGATCTTACAATAATATCAAAAATTAATAATGAAGTGTTATCCTATTGGTAAGACTCTTGATTTAAAAGTTCCAAATTATGGATTTGATTTTGGTGGACAACTCTTTCGGGGTTCTAACACCTCTTACCCCATTGTTGCATACCCCTCCTTACCTAAATAATATCGGCAAGTTAAGATGAGAAAATTACATAAAAATTTGCACTTGAGATAATGGTGAATATCAACATTATTAGATTAGATGATGTTTCAATAATAACAATTTGAGGTTAAGTTAATTTTTAACTTTTAATATTCTTTGCAATTATAATAGTGAAGTAATCATAGATCCATTTTGGAAAAAATTTCCAAACCAAAGTTGGGCTTAATTTTTTAATATCTTATTAGAGAATAATTTATGCTACTATAGCTTTTACTTAGGTTTCATTTTCCTCTTTCTTGTTTCAATTTTACATAGTGTGTAATATAATTTTATAAAAATTGGATCAAAATCCTTCCATCAATTAACATTTTTTGCAATAAAAATTATTTCATAATTATTTTATATATTATCAAGAACATTATAAATATATAATTATTTAATACATATGTAATGGTCATAACTTAGGGGTTATCATATAGAATAATGATAAGCTTCTCATTTCTGAAGTTGTAAGATATGGATTGGTACAACTTCAAAAGAGATACTTTTACTCATTCACTAACTTTGCTAGAAGTTTATGCTTGGTGGGACCATTATTGACCCTTTGCATTTTAACCCTTTTATATGTAATGGTGTTAACATATATATTTTGTACAAAAATTTCTACAAAAATATATTCAATGCATTCAAGTAATCCTTTCATAAGAATATTATCAGGTAAAGTAAATTACCCTATATCCTCCTTGTTCACTACTTCATTTACTTGTGTATTGCATTTCTATTTTTATAATGTTATACTAATCAAAATATGTTAAAGTTTTATTTTTTATTTCATTTATTTTATACAATGTCAAATGTTAGAATTGGTAAATATTTTTATTTTAAAATAAATCAATATACAAGTAAAACCACAAGTCATTGGAAGGATACAATTATATATATAATGAAATCATTTTTTTATCTTAATCACTACAAGTATAATATAATGAATTGAAAGGTAAAAGGTAAAGGTGTAGTTATCCTTTCCTTGATGATGATAAAGTAACTTAAGATTAAAAGTATACTTGGATAAAAGAAATAGAACAATATGACTTGCATTGCCTAGTAAAGGACTTTCTTATGATATGTTCATTATAAAAGAAAATATATGATGGAGTTTTATTTAATAATGTAGTACACTACCAAGCTTATAATTTATAATGTCTCAATTTTAGAATTTTCAAAATCAATGACTCTAATTATAAATAAGGCTAGATTTAAAAATGGTATAGATTCTAGCATACATTGTACAAGGGTGGATCATGTTCACTGATATTAAAAATGTCAAAAAATAAATATGAAATATTTGGAAGTGCAAATTTAAGCAAACATCCTAGAAAAAGTTAAATAAATTTTGAAGAATAATCCTCAAATTATTGTTGATTATCCTTTGACAAATTCAAATCATTTACCATTTTTTTCATCTTTGATGTAAATTGTGTTCCAAATTGGTGCTTTAATTTTATCAATGCACTTCTTTCATAATCCTTTACTAAATTATTATCAAAGAAAAGTCTCCTTGCAAGGTTTTTCCTGTAGAACTTAGCAAAAAAGGTCTTTCTCATTGATGCATTGAACAACTATAATAATATTCTCAAGTCTCTCCTCAAAATCTTCATAACATGATTTCTCATTGCAATCCTTTCTCAACAACTTGTCACAAAAGGTGCCCAATAGTTCAACACTTGTCCTTCCTATAATCATTTTATTGAGAAAAGTATCATGATCCTCTTATAGAGCAATTTGAAATATTGCCTTGCTCTCGGAGCACTATTTCACATATCTCTTTAAAGATTTATCATAGAAATTAATAATCCCTTTTCTAAAAGTTTGGGTTTGAGAGTAACTTTTTCTTCTCTCCTTTCATAGCTTGTAGAATTCTCTATCGCTCCCACCAATGCAAGTCCTTGTTGGGTGACATAATGCTTAAGAGCCTTTACTATGGCTTCTAAACCATCAAGAACAATGGCAAAAACTCTAGAGAGCTCTAGAGAACCATAGTGAGAAGACCAGAATCTTCGTTTTCTAGAATTTTACCCACATATTTCCCTACAAGTTCTATTCCAACCTTTCCTAAAGCTTAACTTCAATGCTAGAATGAAAATACAAACTTACATTTTTCTTCTCTTTCTTTGTACAATTTTCTGTTAGCAAATCTAGTAGAAAAATATGAAATGAGATGAAAATAAAGAACAATGGACATGAATTTTTTATGTGGAAAAACCCCAAAGTGGGAAAAAAACCACAGGCAAATGTAGAAGGATCTTATTATCAAAAATGGGGATAACAACCTTCTCTCTTCATCACAAGGAGAGAACAAGAAGAAGCCTCTCTCTCATGCAATAGGAGAAGAATGTAAGAGTGGAATGGAAAGGGGATATCTATGATGGATTTGAATTGAGGTGAGGGAGGTCCCTTTTATATTGGTAAAGGGGCCCTTAAATAACTGATGATAACCACCCACTATTTTAATAACCATAGTCTAATTTTATCATGATAACCATGGCCTAAATTTATTATGATAACTATGGCCAACAATATTCCATGTGGAGATTTTTATTGAGGATCAATCATATCTCCACACCATCCTTTCTACTTTGTCATTCTATGTTGCTTATGCTTTTTCTAGGCCATATGAGGATCTACTGTAGTCAAACTTGTCCATGTTAATCAACTTGGTTAGAACATATGTAAGATTATCCTTGGTGTGTATCTTCTACATATCCACACTTCTATCTTCTACTACGTTACAAACAAAGTGAAGTTGTACTCCTATGTGTTTTTTCCTTGAATGAAAGGCTAGATTCCTTGCAACATGAAAGGTGCCCTGACTATCACAAAACAAAGGAATCTTCTCTTGTTTGTGTCCAAGCTCCTCCAATAACCTTTGAATCCAAATTTCTTCCTTGCAAGATTATGTAGCTACCATGTATTATACTTCTATTATAAATAATGCTACTGTTGTTTGGAATCTTGATACCTAGCTTATAGCTCCTCCTGTAAGTGTAAACACATAGCCTGTAGTAGATTTCCTTTTATCTAGATCACCTAAAAAATTTGAATCCACATAACCTTTAATAGTAAATTCCAATCCTCCATAACATAATGCAACAGCTGAGGTACCCTTAATGTATAATAGGATTCTCTTAATAGTACTCCAATTCTCTTGTCTAGGACTTGCCACATACCAACTGATTTCTCCCACTGCTTCTGCAATGTCTAGTCTTGTACAAATCATAATAAACATTAGGCTTTCCACTATTTATGCATATGATACTCGAGACATCTCATTCCTCTCTACATCATTACTAGGACACATCTCAGAGGATAATTTGAAATTAGTAGGAAGTGGGGTAGAAATTGGCGTATAGTCTTACATGTTGAAGCGTCGCAAGATCTTACCCAAGTATTTTTATTGAGAAAGCCAAATCTTCTTATTATTTTTGTCTTGGTGATTTTGCATCCATAGAATCTTGTTTTTTGGTCTGAATTCTTTCATATCAAATTCCCTAGCCAATTGTACCTTCAATTCTTGGATTTTCTCTTTGTTGGGGCCTACAACCAACATGTCATCCACATACAATAGCAAAACGATGGAATCTTTATCAAACCTCTTGAAATATTTACAAGGGTCTACACTGAGTCTATTGCATCCAAGGCTACCAAGACCTTGGCACCTATTTGAGACTATACAAAGATTTTTTCAACTTGCAAATCAAGTTCTCTTTGCCTTCTTCTACAAAACCCTCTAGTTGGAGCATGTAAATCTCTTCTTTAAGATCTCCATAAAGAAAAGCAATTTTCACATCTAGTTGTTTTAGATATAGGTCAAACATAGCACACATTTCTAGGATTGCTCTAATTTTTGTAAGTCTAACAATAGGAGAAAATATCTCACTGAAGTCAATTCCTTCTTTTTGAGTATATCCCTTTACCACCAATCTTGCACGATATCACTTCACTTGGTCATTACTATCATGTTTGATCTTGTAGACCCATTTGTTTCCAATAGCCTTCCTTCAGTGTGGTAGTATAACAAGATCCCATGTCTTATTTATGTGTAAAGATTCAATCTCCTCCTACATTGTTTCCATCCACAAAGACACATCTAGACTTTTGAGAGCCTCATGTAAAGTTGAGGGTTCTCCATCCTCTTTAAAAGGCAGTATGCAACATTGCTTTCAATAACATAATCTGAGTCCTAAGTTGATGATCTTTTTGACCAAGATGACTGAAAAACTTCATAAGCTTTAGACTAGACTGGTTCTTTCACTTCATACATTGATGTTGCTTCAGAAGTAACTAGATTTCTAGCTTTTGTCTTATCTTCTACATGAATTCTAGTAGTCTCTAAATTCTCCTTTGAAGTGCTATCATCTCCCTTCTCTTGCATTTTATCTTCTGCAAATATCACATCTCTACTAATGACAACCTTGTGGGTAGTGGGATCCCATAGGTGATACCCCTTAAACTCCATCAACATACCCTAAGAAGATACATTTCCTGGACTTTGGGTCCAACTTCGACCTTCTTGGTCATTGTACATCACATACACAAAACTTCCAAATGTATGGAGATGAGAATAAATAGCTAGCTTACTAGTCCACATTTCCATTGGTGTTTTTAGATCAATCATAGTTGTTGAACAACAACTAATTAAATAGTACGTGGTATTAACTGCTTCTACCCAAAATGACTTGGTTAGATTTGCAACCCTCAACATTGATCTTTTTTTTTCCAACAAGGTTCTGTTCATCCATTCTACTACTCCATTTTGTTGAGGAGTATGTGTTGCTATGAACTGCCTCTTGATGCCTTCTTGTTGACAAAATGCATCAAATTCATTACTTGTATATTCTCCTACATTATCCATCCTTAGAAACTTAATCCTTTTTTTGAACTCAAGTTCTACCTATGCTTTAAAAACTTTGAAGACTAAAAAGACATCTACCTTCATTTTGATTGGATACACCCAACATCTCTTGGAGTAATCATCAATGAAAGATACAAAATATCTTGCTCCTCCTAGGGAAATGACTAGTGCTTGTCAAACATCAAAGTGCATCAAGTCCAAGATGCCTCTACTCTTAGCTATTGATGTGCTAAACTTTAATCTATGTTGCTTACTAGTAACACAATGCTCAAAAAAATGGTAAACATACTGAATTGAGCCCAGGAAGTAGTCTTTATTTAGAGAGAATCTTCAAACCTTGTTCTGACATATGACCAAGCTTTTGGTGCCACAACATCATCAATTCTTCTTCTAAACTAGTTGATGTAATAAAGGACTCTTCCACTTGATGCGTGTTCCCCAAAAGCATGTACAAATTTGTAGCAACCTTTTCTACCTTCATTACCACAAGCACACCTTTGGTAATCTTCAAAATCCCATCCTCTATATGAGTTTTGCACCAAACATCATCTAGTTGTCCTAAAGATGGTAGATTTTTCTTTAGGCCCTCCACATGACGTACCTCTTGTATGGTGTGGATAATGCCATCATACATCTTTATCTTGATAGTACCACTACTAGCGATTTTCAAAGCATGATCATTTCCCATGTACACAGATCCTTTGAGATTGGTTTGTAGTGATAAAACCATTCTCTCCGAGAGGTCATGTGCCATGTTGCTTCTGAATCCAAGATCTAAGCAATAGTGACCTTCTATTTACCTTCAGCAATAGTTGCCTCACTATATAGAACATCACCATCATATGAGGTACTTGCCATATTTCCTTGAGAATTTCCTGTATCAAAATTGGCACATTTCCTTGAGAATTGCCACATTTCCCTAAGAATTTCCTTGCGATTCAAAATTGCTTTATATTCCTCACGAGCTCAACGATTTGATGTTGAAAAAATCCCATTGGAATTTTTATTTTTTAATTATGATTTTTTGGGTTTTACAATATATCCATGTTCATACTTTAATCTCTTTAACATTTTTTAGGTGTAAACTCCAAATAATTTTGTTTCTTCCAGGAAAGAACACCAATAATTCAAATATAGGTAAAATCAAGATATATAGTTTAATTAGAATTATATAATTTAGCATTCCTTGACAAACTTAAAGAAATAACTCAAGACTTTCCAAATCTAGAGTTTTATCATTAGGCTAACACATTATTATTCAATTTTCATAGTTAGATAGGGGTGGGATTTCAGAGCGGNAATATGAGTGAGATGAATTTTTAAAAGCCTTTAGAGATTGTTATGTATTTAAGAAATATGAGTTAAGAAATATACGTACACTGAGCATTGACCAATGGTCATGGATGCAGCTATTTAGAGCTTCAAAGCTAGTGTGAGAAAACAAACTAAATGCATAAAATGGTAGAATTTGAAGGAAGATAACATTACCTTATTCAAAGAACAATTGCTTATTGGTCTCCAAATTTAATTTAACATAAAATAGAAAGTTACATTTAGAAAATTAGAAAAAAAAAAGGTGGAAAATATATCCAAAAAGGAGATATGGTAGTAGAGTGATAAAGTGCAACATGCTATTCAAAACAAGAAGAAATGCTTTAAGGAAGCAAGGAAATAGGATGACTATACCCAAAGCCTAACACAAGGCCTTATATAGCTTTTATGATAAATTGAATAAAAAAAGGAAGGAGAAAATATCTATTTATAAATTAAAAAAAATTAAAAATAAGAAGTCTAGGACATTAATTATGTCAAATACATATAAAATAATGTTGGTGAAAGGTAACAAACTTTTGGATAGGTGAAAAAATTATATTCAAGAACTATTAAATGAAAAATTTCTGAGAGAAAACATCCATAAATAAGAATAAAATTTATTTTTAGTTAATGAATTTCCCTATCAAAGATGATAAAATGACAAACTGTTAGACTAGATAATACAATCAAAACATAAGAAATTGATGAATTTCTAAGCCTAAGATAAGTAGAAGTGCAAATTTTTGAACTAGTGATAGTGTAGCTACAATATCATAGGCTCTATGATATCACAACTACAATGTCATAACTAGGATATCACCTATCAAAGCTAGTATATAATCACAAAAGAATAGCAATGTGGATTCATGTTATGAGCTGATCTAATGTTTTCTAGTGGAGCTTATGCTTTTCTATGGATCTAAAATTTCTTTAGCAAATCTGAATATTTTAGTTGTTATAATATTTCTTTAGAGAATATCTTTGAAATTACATGCAATGCTATCAAATTTAGTAGGTGATCCTTCAAGGAGATCCACTGCTTCTTTGCTATTCTACAAGTTACTTGATGATTTATATGAATCTATTACCCAAATTTTTTTTGGAAGGTATGTTTTCATGTAAATTTTGGATTATTTAACTTATTTCTTAATTTTTGAGTCATTTAAATCTACTTTAGGTGCTATCCATGCATGCTATTTATCAAACTCATTTTTATTGGTAGAATTTGTTGATTATGTGATGGCTTCTAAGGCTCTTGATATTGGTTTTTTTAATTATCTTCATGCTTTATTAATTATTCAAGAGTAGACTCCTCTTTTAATCTAGCATCTTTTAAATTTCAAAGAGTTCCTTGTTTTGTTAAATTTCTAAATCTTCCATTGATTTTTGAAAAATTTGAAGAGGATATTGTCTCTTAAATTAGACAAATCAGGCATTTTGAAACCCTAGCTAAAGTTAGTGGTTTTCATAAAATTTGATATATGATTAAGGTGGATCATGATTTTCTTAAGAAAGAAATTCTTTTATATGATAGAAAAATTGATTATGTGCAAAAGGTTATTCATTACACTTTTTCAAAGCTATGTTACAATTATCATCAAGAAGGTCATATGTTTAATTCATATCTTTTTTTTCTTTTGCAAAAAAGGACCATGCAAGCATGTTAGAACCAAGCTACTACAAAAATTACTATGGTTTCCTCTACAAATGTTGTAGATTCTACAAGGTTATACCATGGATATTGCAAATCCTATAACAATTTCTTTAACTGATATTTCAATAATTAGCTCACCCTTTTATTTTACTATTATTCAATAAAATGTACATTTGAGGAAGGTTCCAATTAAATCAATTTTAAAGAATTCATTAATGAGTAAGGAAAAATAAATGTTTGTTACTAAGCTCTCATAGAAATGTTTTATTGATTCAAATAGCTTTCAAATAGTTCTTCATAATAAAAAACATTGAGGAAGCCTAACTATTTTTAATTATATGCCAAATCTTTAGAATGGACAATATGTTCAAGATATTTTAATTCTTAATAATTCATTTGCAGCTATTAGTTAAGATATGGAAATAATATCTTTTGATAATATTAATTCTATTGACAAGGAGGGGGCCTCCTTGTCCTCCAGTTAATATTTATCTTTTCAAGGAATATTGAATTTCCTACACCAAAGGGAAGGATTTTTAGGATTAGTTGGAAGGATAAAAACCTAAAAATGCATTTCAAAATTTTTTAGGACTTTTCTTTTTAATTAATTTGGATTTTCTCCTTAATGAGTAGTGGAGCAATGCAACACCTAATGAGTGTTCATGTGTGACTCGATTGTAATTCGTGGATGGCCAATGTTATTATGATAGTAATTAAGTTGAAGTTCAAGACTATTGTCTTCCCACTTTGAGTTGGTGAAACCTAAGTGTATGGTTTAATTCATAGTGAGGCATATGATAATTGATGTTGTTAAGCCCATTTTACTCGTAGTGATAAATGTGATTAAGAGTGAAATTGGATCTAAGTCTAAGTAATGACAAGTACGTAAATCTACTCTAACTGAAGGCGATCAGTATCTAGTCTTGATTTTCCATACATACCTTGGACTTCATGTAACCGTTACTAAGTTTCCAATTGGAATTATCACTGAGAAAATCAAATAATACCAGTATTGGGCTTACCAAAAGATTATACTTAAGTGTTCAAAATTAGTTGTACTCATTCCACTTACTATCAACAAGTAAGAGCAAAGTACTTTGGAGAAGTAAAATATTAAACTAGGAAAATAGTAAACACTATGTTAAGTGAAAATAGTAAACTAGGAGAATGTTACCATGGTGGGAAATAGCTCAATATTTATTTCCATTCATGATTCATGTCCAAGTAAAAACTTCTTAAACAAAGATTCCATTCACTATGTCACACCACACTGCATGCATTCACACTTCTAATCTATAAGTCTAAATTCAAGAAATAAAATTGCAAGAGTCTAGTTACTAGGAGAATGTAAAGTTATTGGATCATGCAACCAAGTGTTATATTTATAGGGCTGCACACATCCTAAGACATCGTATCAACAATGATGTATCAAGGAAACCAATGTTGAAGCAACAACATCATTGATACAATTTTGTTGCTATGATGTCATTTTTACCAAAAATTTAACTTCATCATACCCACATAACTGACTAGAAACTCATTATAGAGTTAAAAAAAATGATGATAAAATCCCTTACAAAATTGGGAGGTAGATTTGACTATACATGACTAACTACTACTTACATGACTTTGAATGTTGTAATGGTCTTTGTACAAAATTGACACAAATGCTTAACAAATAAAAATAAAAATGAAAGTGGCCTAATGCAGATTAAGTTATAGGTAGTGGTGGCTCTTCCATCAGTTAGTTCCCTTTATCATCAAGCTTCTTGAATTGATATCTATTTAGTAGTACCTGAAGCTTTTCTTGCTCCATTCTAGCATCACATACCATCCATGCTTGTTGTGCAATATGTGATGGGATTGATACATCCCATGTACATGGTAGTTATGGGAATATTTTGTTTACCTTGGTGTACCATGCCACAAACTACATCTTTTCTTCTTCAAATTCCCTGGCCATTTTGTGCAATTCATGATAATTTAACATTATTTTGGCCAAGTTAGCTACAACATCTTTTTGGCGCTGGTAACTAGCATTTACTACTTCAAGTTTTGAATTTTCAACATGTAACTTTTGCAAAGCATCTTTTCAATTGGAAAATTCTTTCTCATATAGGACACACACTATTGCTATCTATTGCTTCAATTTCTTTCTAGGCCTACATGCTATCAACATGGCCAAGTTAGTATAGCAAAGGTTTGCTAACCCCATGTGTTCTCTAAGGTCCTTGATTTGCAAGTCTTTATTCTTAATTTTTGCCAGGAGTACATAGGCAATGCTATCTAGAATGGGTTTCCAATTAGGATTTTGTGTTAAAATGATGATGATGTTGGCCTTTACCATCTATATTTCCTTCTCATTTATGTACTTATACATGTCCACTTTGTCATGAAAATGCTCTTTGAGCCTCTCATGCTTTTTAGCTTCATTCTGCAACACACTTATCTCAATTGTAGACTTCTATTAAATGGTGTGTAGCTCCTCTATTGAGAAGGTTCTATTTTCTCTTGCTAGGTGGCTCATATCTTGGTTGACCTATATTAATTCTTCTCAAAGTTGTTGAATGCTTTCTTCAAGGACATTCTTTTGACATTCAATGTTGGTCAACCAAGCATTCTCTATAGCTATCTATTTGTTTTTCTCTTATAGAGCAGTGAATGCCTTGGCATGTGCATAAGTTTATGATTTGGCCACTAAAGCATCCCACACCAGCTTCTCTTTTCACATTCCATCCTCATATTATGATTAATGAGGTAATTATTATGATCTATCTTCAATTAATCAAGTTGGTTAAACATAATAAATTGAGTTGGATCTCTCTTTTCGGCTCTCAAGATTGTAAGCTCTTCTTGTAATTTATAGACCTCATTCTTAGCATGTTCTAGTTTGGTATCTACCATGACCAACTTTCCTTTGATGACTATTAACTTAGATTGAACTACAATAACATCACTAGTGATGTCAAAGAGATTTTTCATGACCTATCCTATTTGCAATAGTCTATTGAGTACATCTTCGTGATCTGCAAGAGTCATTGATGTACTAGCTAATATTTGAACATCTCTAACCCCAGAAAGACTGGCTGGTGGCACAATAAGGACACTAAAATATTCTTTGATATGATTTTTAATTACTTTTGCAGCTCTTGCTACATCTTGATGCTACATAACCACAATTGTGCCTCCTTCTCTAGTCTCTATCATCACCTAGAATGATGTAGCATTTTGAGAAATTTTTTGTGATCAATCCCCTCCTCTTGATTGCAATGATATTTGGCCAGTAGCACAATTTGTTAAAAGAGTCGACTTGACTACATCATCAATTATCTTGTAGAGGTTGGTCCCCTCATGTGTTTCCCAATTGATAGTCTCTACAATCTATTGCAGATGACTCATTGATGGCCTATAATCTTATAGCGGTGGTATTGGAACTTACTGCTATTGTTGTTACTGATTAGTTGGTTGTTAGGTATTGGATCCTGCTTGTTGATGTTGGATAGTAATTTGAATGGTTTCAACAAGAGTTGAGCTTGTTGCTCCCCTAGTACTTGCTTGTTTCTCCACTTGATCTTTCTTTGACAACATTAGCTTTAACATCTCAGCATAGGAGGCACTTTGAGCTTTTTTTAAAACATTGTTTGTGTATCTTGGAATGCCTACATAGTTTCCAGATGAGGTAGTGGAATGGTAGTGTAGGCTTCCTCACCTTATTATGTTTGAACTACATTTGTATCTTAAGGAAGTATAAATAGGTAATGTTTATGTTGAATTTTTCCATCAAAATGATGCTTCCTTTGGCCACATACATGGATATACTATTGAGTCTCTTTGTACAAAATAGGTGATAGGTGCCATTTTTGAAATATATCTTCTCATTTGTAGCCAATTCTCTATACTCCTTATCTTCCTTGCCATAGGCTATGTGTAGCCACAATTTCTTGGTATCAATGTCAGACCTTGTTGATATTTGTGTAACATTATCCCCTTCATTTGGAAGATTTAGAACTTTGGCTATCACCTCTACTAAGTATGGAAAAGAAATTCCTTTGATTTTCATCATGGAATTTTCTTGTTTGTTTTGTCAAAATTGGAGTATCTCTTCTAAGTAACAATATTCACTTGTTGTCAAGGTGGGCCACAAGCAAGATGATTGGAGTTACATCTTGACAACATCTAGGTAAAACTCCATAAATGGATCAAATTTAAGTTCTACAATTAATGTGGACATGGTAGACTTCTCCTAAATAGCAACTTCAAGATCAACCAGAAATAAAAATCATGAAAGTTGGAGTTTTAGGACACAAGATAGGGCTTCAGAATGTGGTAGATCTAAGAAAATTAAAAACTTCTCTTATAGTAAATGAGTGAAATGAAAAGTTTTTCTAGCTCTTCATGGATATATATAGTATTTTTGTGGCATGAAATTGTTGATACAACATCAAATAAATGATGTATGAGGGACTTATACATCATATTAATGATGTCACCACAAAAATTTGCAATTTTCTGATGTAGTTTTTGAGGGGAAAATGAGTCAAACTTAATGATAGGAAGATAGTAGGCATTTCTAGAGGGTCTTGAAATAGTCATGATGCTTAGAAGTCAAAAATTTGATGTTTAAAGATCATAAAGAAGGAATTTCATGCTATGAAACCTTGTTAAGTGTATATAAGATGGATGAGATGGGTAATGAATTCTTACTGTATAAATGGAGTTATGAGATGTTAAGGAAAGTATTTATTGACATGTATTATTTTAGTAGGCACAATATGATGTTGAATTGCTTATCATGTATGAAATACAAGAGTTATACAAGTGGGTCCTCCACAAAGTAGGCTCCAATCCTTAGTGCTCTTGTATAACCATGTGTTAAAGTGTCCTTTGGCACTCAAGGAGTTGAATGTAGTGCATACCTATCTAGCAAGGCACACATGTTAGTATTACCATGTTGGGAAAATGATGCTATGCTACACAAAACCATAAGTTATGATTAATTATACAATGAGATGAGATGGACTTAGAAGGGATTGTAGAAATCAGGATGTGAGATGTCTTACCATAGGCATAATGAATCCTTGTGTGTTATTCATGGTTATAGTAATCATTAGACTTTCTATCCAAAATTCAAACCAAGTCCAAACCACCATCTAGTAACATCACATTATTTCACCTCTTAGATTCACAACCATGAGACTATTACTATTGCAAGGAGTGTCAACACTAGGTGTTTTGTCTAAGGGAGGAGTTTATTGATTGCACTTTTTATTTATTTTTAGATTTTTGAGAATCCACCTAGCTTTAGGCATAAGTAACATGTCTTTCTAGTGGGATCCTTAGAAATTTATTTTGTGCATGATTTTATTATTAACTATGTCAACCTTACTAAAGGACTACCTTCAGGCATGGGTAACATGTCTTTTAGGTGACATGGTAAGGAAACACTTATTGTACTCTTACTCCTATTTTTTTAGATCTACAAGGATATTATTACAATCATGGCAACATGATGGAACATACAAAACTGATCCAAAAGATTCCACAAATTCCCTTGATGTCACACCCTTCACATTCCCACTTGGTTCTTCACTTTTTTGTTCATGCATAATGATCATAAGTTTATTCTTAGCTTTATTAGAAAAATAATATCATTATGGACATGGTAAGAACCTCTTATTACTTGGAATGGATGGATGGATGTTGTTGTCTTGCTGTAGAAATAATAAGTCCCTTATAACTTGATAACATAGAGAAATCTTCATCTTATTGGACTACATCTTATTATCTTATTCTTGGTGTTTTATTAATGATAAAAAATATGTACAAAGAAAATGAAAACAAAGTATAAAAACTTGTAACAGGTAGTAAGAATGGAAAAATATGAAAAGAATGAAAAATCATCAAAGAATTGAAAAATGCAAAAGAAAATCAAAAAGCATAAAAGAATGGGAAAATGTATCTAGAAAATAGAAGATTAAAAAGAAAATTTAAAATTTAGCAAAGTACATATGTGTGCAAATAAACACCCCCACAACTATTATGAGGACTAAAAATTCTAAAGAGGGAACAAGCTAAAGATGTTTGGACCGATTAGGTAGATTCCATAATAACATTGGAATATTCATGATAGCATTTAACCTATTGGATGTTGACAAGCATGGTCTTATGTGGATCAAATGGGTGATGAATGTGTAAGGCACCTAAAGGATAAGTTTATTGAACAATGTATGGTCCCTCCCAAAGTATTTGAAATTTAGCCTTTTGTGCCACATGATTGGAATTGTAGTAAAGGGCCTTATCTCCTAGTTGTATCATCAATTTTCTTATCTATGCATCATGTCTATGTTTGGAGTAATGCTTATGGACCTTGTTGTGCATTAGTATTACTAGCATAGTTTTATCTAAGAGATTTAGATTCTTTAGTTGTTCCTTTTGGGCTAGGCTCAGGCTTAGGTCAGGTTCACTAGTATTAGCTAAATTTTGGAGCTATAATTAGATAGGAAGCATTGGTAGATGTCCATAAACTAACTTGTATGATGAATATCCAATAGGTAATTTCCATGATGTCCTATAGGCCCATAGACCATCATTAAGTTTAGTGCTCCAATCCTTCCTAAATTTACTAATTATTCTAGTCAAAATTTTGGTAATTTCACAATTAGTAAATTTAGTTTGACCATTGGCTTGGGGGTGATATGCTATAGTTAGTTTATGGTTGACCCCTAGTTGTGGTGTGAGCTTTTTAAAGGTAGCACTAGTAAAATGAGTTTTATTATATGATATAATCATTCTAAGCATTTCAAATCTGTTCACGACATTTTGCTGGAGGAATTTAACAATTGTCTTAGTTGTGAAATCTTTAACTAAAATAATCTATAGTCATGATAATGTATGATTTTATATTTGACATAGGTGTTATGGGTCCCATAAAATCAATTCCCTAACTATCAAATGGCTCCAAAGGCTATATCCACTATGGTGGCCCTTCATTTTTGGCCATCATTCCTCCATCTTTTTGGTACCTTTTGAAAGACTATGCATAATTATGGACATTTCTACATAAGGTAGGCCAGAAGTAGCCTACCATCATTATTTTGAGTGTTTTTCTACGCCCTGCATAGCGGCCCCAACATGGACCTTTATGGATGTCTTGTAAGATTCATTGTTGGTCACACTTTGGCACACACCATCTAACTAGCCCATCTACATAAATCTTATATAGGTTTCCACTAATTTCCATGTATATCTTTACTTTGTAAATAAATTACTCTCTTTTCTTTTTTCTCCATTTAGTAGGAAGTTCTTGTGTCATTAAGTAAGTCATGTAATACATCATTCATGACTTCCCCATTGATTCTATAGTCATTACTATTTGATCAAACAAATTTTCATTAGGAAATTGGTTAGATAATGGTTTTGTATACTCCTAGGGAATCCCATTAGAGCCTTGATAAATGATTAGCAACAACATTTTTATTGTTCTTTTTATCAATCATTGTGATATTGAATTCTTGAAAAATTATGAGCCATTTAATCACTTTGGGAATAACTACTAGCTTGTTCATGATAAAATGAATTACATTGTGATTGGTATGGACATAAGTTTGCTACCCAAGCACATAGTGTCAAAATTTTCTCAAGTGCATACACCATGGCCATAAGCTCCTTTTCTATTACGGTGTAGTTTAGTTGTGTTCCAGTGATGCTTCGACTGGCATAGTATATATAGTAAGGCCTTCTCTGATCATCTAACTACATTAATACTACATCAAGTGCATAGTTGGAAGCATCTATAATAATATGAAAAGGCCTAGAACAATATAGAACTTGAAGGATTGGTATCTTGATTAGTTTCTATTTCAAGATTTTAAATGCCTTTTCAAAAGCCTCTATCAATTCGAAGGATGTGTCCTTATTCATGAACTCTACTAATAATTTTGCAATCTAGGAGAAGTTCTCTATGAACCTTCAATAGTATCCTATATGACCTAGAAATGATCTATCATCTTTCACTATCTGTGGCCTCTAGGTGATGTTTTTTATGACCGTTATCTTCTAAAGATCTACTTCTATTCCTTTCTAAGAAACTTTATGTCCCAATACAATCCCATTATTGACCATGAGATGGATTTTTTTTCCAATTAAACTTGAGATTTTTTTCTACACATCACTCCAATACCTACTATAATCGATCTTTTGTTTCATTAAATTCTAGCCCATGTGCTAAGAAATCGTCCATGAACACTTCAGCACCATTTCCTATTTACTTTTGGAAGATATTGAATATGAGCTTTTGGAATATGGTAGGAACATTGCAAAGACCAAATGACATTCATTTCTAGGTAAACATTCCTCATAGACTAGTGACCATTGTGTTTTCCTAGTCCTTGGGT
Source organism: Gnetum montanum (assembly GCA_015680685.1). NCBI lineage: Eukaryota > Viridiplantae > Streptophyta > Gnetopsida > Gnetales > Gnetaceae > Gnetum > Gnetum montanum. The sequence goes on from MNCI01007215.1 coordinate 874,104, forward strand.
GTAATGAGAATCTAATTATATATGTTGTACCCATCTAGAAACCTATAGTAATTTTGTCCTATGATAGTATCCAAGCTCTAGTCAACAAACAACAAAGAAAAGTAATCCTTGAATGTGGCAATGTTCAACAATCAAAAATCAATGCACACTCACCACTTTCCCCCCTTCTTTGGAATGCTTACTAAAGGACTAACCCATTCACTATCTACTATAGGATAGATGAGTCCTACCTTTAGTAATTTATCCAACTTCTTCTTGACTACTTCTTTTAGTTTGGGATTAAGCCTTCCTTAGGGTTGGCATCTTGGTTTTAACATTGGATTGGTATATAACTGATGTTGACAAATTCTTGAATCAATACATGTGATCTCATCATAAGACCATGTAAATCCTATTTTTCACTTGTTGACAAATTCCAATAACTTCTTTTTTTGATCTTCACTTAGGTTGGCATTTATTATTAGTAGCTTCTTGTTGTTTAAGAACACATATTCCAATGTTGTTGGTAGAACCTTTAGTTTTAATGGTTCTGGCTCTATAGTATTTGGGATCTCTAACTATCCCCAATATATTTCTTCTTCTTTACCTTCATGTGAATAAGGGTTCCTTTTTATTAAGTATTCTAGTCTATCAGTTTCTTCTACATACACATTTATGATATGATCAGTTGGTTCCATGTATTTTCTAGATTCCATCTATGCATCTATAACTAGTCACTGGGCACCTTCTTGTTGAGTTTCCACTACATAAAAACATTTCTACACACACATTTTCTCTATACATCTTTTTCATTCTTTAGTATTTTTCTATTGAACTACCCATATCCTTTGCATGCAGTTGCACCCATTATCATTGTCTACGATACATGGAACTCTACATCTTTGAATGTTGCTAGCTTCATTTCCCTTGGAAATTTCCAAGGAAAAATCTCAAATACCTATCTTAGAATTGAAAATTCTAAGCCAAGACCTTCCCATCATTATTGGGAATGTTTTCTTGTTTTTACCTATGTGGATAACTAGAAAATCAGTAGGGTAGGACCAACCATTGATGGTAGTGATCATATCATTGACTTGTTCTAGTGGAACTATGATTGACTAATTCACCAACTCTAGTTGAATATTTCTCTTCTTTAATGACAATAGGTTCTAGGCCTAATACATATCTTATAAGATCAAGTTTACCCCTGACCTTGAATCAAGTAGAGCCTTACATGGTTTTTGCCTTACTACCTAAAGGTATACCAGGGGATTTCTTGGATCTATTCATTTCTATGGAAGTGATCCTACCTAAATCCCATGAGTAATGATTTATTTTAGCATGATAGTAGTGATATTTTCATTGGTTACCGATGAAATCTTGTGACTTCTAGGAGGACTAGATATGGATAGAGTAGAAGTAGATGTAATCTCCATCTTACAATCCTTTTTTGGGATTGTTTAGAAGAACAACATTTTCTTACATTGTGGTTCATGTGAGATCACTTCCTCCTGCATATTAACTATCCTAGTTGCACTTTTCTATTATGGTTGAGATGATAGTTCTCCCTACATTATAAACAATGGCACTAGTGGTAAAGGATTAGGATGTTGATTTGAGAAACCAACTACTTAAGGATGCATGTATGAGTTTAAGTCTATCCTTGATGGTGTCAGTCTATGATATTTAGTTGGATAATATTATGGAGCTTCAATGGCTACATCTCCTAGAGAAATTGGATGTTGCACATAGTATCCATATGGATCTGGTTACTGATATGAGTATTATTGGCATGGTAGTGGCATGGCTCATGATTGGGGTTGTTGCCACTACTGATGATATTACTCCTATGGCTATGGGTATGATCTGCTAGGATAGTACGTGGGTTGGAAGGCTTGCCTATAGTTACCTTGAGAGTAAGGTAACTGTTTGAGCATCTATTTCTTGATAAAGTTATGGTTAAGTGCATATATCCTTATTTCTTATAAGTGTACCATTATAGGAAAATATCCTTTGAGATATTCGTATTGGCATACGACACATCCTTCCTCATCTTTGGAGCTTATTTCTAAACATTCAGCCACTAAAGCCACTTTTTCCTTTCATCCAAAGTCTCTTTTCTTCCTCTTCTCCTTACCTTTATTTAAGGCTTGCTCAGTTGATTCCTCCACAATCTTTAAATCTATTGCAAACATCTCATCAACTAAATCCCACATCTTCTCTACCTTAGCTACTATGTTAGTGATAGATTTTTGAATGGGTAGAGTCTTCTTTGGAACCACATGGTTCAAGGTATTTTCTTATTATGGGTAACAAACTCTTGCATTTCTATTTTGGATGGATGGATTATTTTTGTATTCTTTTGCTGATTCTATTTTCCTTAATTTGTCCTCTTCCTTGGCCACTTGATCAATTAACCTTTGTATCTTATGAGTACACATTTTAGATAATCATCCTTGAGCATAAACCCTAAGGGTCTCTCGAGTCTTGTTCTAAAGCCCATCAATAATGTGCATTAGTTTCTCTCGTTGAGAAAATCCATGACCTAGGCACCTATGCAATAGTAAATAATATCAACCCATTTCCACATCAAGGGATTCATGGGTCCATTGTTTTCATCCTTGGATCTATTTTTGTAGATTTGACACTTGTGGATAAGTTTGATATTTGTTATTAAAAAGCTCTAGCATGGTACTCCATCTCCTATTTAATTTTGGTTTAAGTGATTTGTACCAACTTTTTGCTTCCCTCACAAGTGTCCTTAGGAAAAAATTTAGTTTTTTCCGATCACTTTCTATATTTTGTAGGACACAGGCATTTTGGAATGCTTAAAAGTGGTGTTGAGGATCATCATTATAATCACACTCAAATCTCAGCATGTTATTCATGTCTAGCCACTTGATGGAACTATCCTTGACATGCCTAATTATTATATAGATAGCTTCCTATATATTGATCATACTGCAGGTTGCTAATAGGGATTCATCATTATGATTAGGTTCATGAGCTCTATTATAGTGGTTCCCCTATTAGTGCTCATAACTTTCTTCATCCTTTCATTTATTTCTATGCCTTCTTTGTTCATGGTCTTCATCTTCCCCATCAGAGTATCTTGGCTGATGATCATAACGATCATGAGTTCTTCGTTCTTCCCTATCATGGTCTTCATACCTCTATCTCCTCAAGTTAGAGTCCACCGATGATTATTAGGATGAAGATGAGGCTATAAGAAAATGATGTTAGCTTGTCCTTCCTCAATGGCTCTAGTATTCCTCCTTGTAAAATTTAGCAAAAGCTCTTGACCTTGATTTTTATCTATATTTGGAGTCTTTTGCTTCCCTTCTAGGTGTCTGTGCTAGGATGGATTGTAATTGAACTTTGATAGGTTCTTCAAGTTGGTTGATAGGCATTTGACAAGGCTCCTCATGATTATGGTGAAGTTTTCTCTGTAATAAATGTGTCACCATCAAGTTCCTCTAGGACAACTAGAGTATTAACCTACTTCTCCTTATTATGTGCATTCTTAATTTTCATGATAACATCTCTCTTCATTTGTGCTATTGTGAGTTGGTAGGGTCTTGTCATATGCTTAGTCACATGCTACCCCTCTTGTACATAGTTTAGTTCATTCCCCTCAAGGAGATTTAAAGCATGCTAAGTGCTAAATGCTTTGGAGGTAGGACTATGTTGCCCTGTATGTCTCTCCACTTCATTTTTCCATCTTGATGAAGGATGAAAGTAAAGTCTGGATAGTAGGGATCAATGTAAGTGAATGTAATTTTGGTTTGCATAGGAATCTCCCAGTCCTCTTCATCAGTAGTTCTCTCATTGCCTCTTTGTAGTTCTTTGGTAGGTTGTGATTTGTCTATAAGTAAAGGCTTGTTGAAATTGTGACACTTTCTTAAGTATGTGTTATTGAATTTGTTAAATGTTGTACAATTTAGCTTTTTAATTTTGAACACAATGAACTTTGTGAAATCAACTACTTATCACACATTCACTTTCCCCTACAACGATGCTAATGAGTGATGAAGCACTCCAACACCCAACCATACAAGTCATGAGTGTTCATGCATGGCCTGATCATAATTTGTGGATTGCCAATGTTATTATGCTAGTAATTGAATTAGCATTCAAGATCGCTATCTTTCCACTTTGAGTTAGTGAAAGTTAAGTATATGGTTTAACTCATAATAAGGCATATGATAATTGATGTTATTAAGCCCATTTTACTTCTAGAAATAAACATAATTGACAGTGAAATTGGATCTAAGTCTAATTAATTTCAAGTAAGTAAATCTACTCTAACCTAAGGTGATGAGTATAAAGTCCTAGTTTTTTGTACACACCTTGGACTTTATCTAATCATTAGTGGGTTTCCAGTGCAATTATCACTAAGTAATTCAAATAATACCACTACTGGGCTTACCAAATGACTATAGTTAAGTGATCAAAATCAGGTGTACTTATTCTGCTTACTATCAACATGTGAAAGCAATGTACTTTGGCAAAGTAAAATATTAAACTAGGAAAATGGTAAACATTATGCTAAGTAAAAATAGTAAACTAGGAGAATTCTACAATTATGGGAAATAGCTTGATGTTTATTTCGATTTACAATCTGTGTCCAAGTACAAGTTTCTCGAATAAAGATTTGGCTCACTATGTTACAACATACTATGGGCATTCAGACTTCTAATCGCTAAGTCTAGATTTGAGAAATGAAACTAAAAGAGTCTAGTTACTAGGGGGATGAAATGTTATCACATCATGCACCCAAGTGTCATATTTATAGGACCACACACATCCCAAGACATCATATCAACAATTATGTATCAAGGGAACCAGCATCGGATCAATGACACCATTGATATGATGTCATTCCTGCAATGTCGTTTTGACCAAAAATTTGACTTCATCACTGCTCTTTGTATTACTCTACTTCTTTACTCTAAATTTTTATTTTTATGATATATATTTTTTATGATCTAACACCCATAAAAACTAGTATATATATGCGTGAACCCTTAGCTAATTTTTCATATTTACATTTAAATGAATGTGGAGTTATCATTTTTAAAGTCAAAAAATTTTCAAGAGCCATAAATTCTAATCTAAGAGGTTGATTTTAGTCAATAAAAATCTTTGAATTTCTAAAGTTAGGCTTTTTCATGGGGGCCATAAGCATGATTTTTGAAAATATTTATAACACTCAGTTTTGAATACACTAATGTAATTACTAATATGAGTAATGGAATTTAACTTAAAATTCATTAATATTTTGATGATTTGATTACCTTAGAGCTTAGGAAATGATATTTCATAATCATCGTATTCCATTAATGCCATATTTTTCTAGTTTTGATAAAAAAACAATGGATCAAAAGGGTCAAAATCATCATGAAAAATCTTTGGAAGACTAAGGTGATTACAAATAGTACCCAAGTGATTTCCTAAAGTTGGAGGAACTTCATAACCACATGAGAAAAGAAAAAGATGAGAACATGCTAGAGGAAAATGAGGAGGTAGAGAACAACCAAAAGAGTCTTACATAGAAGAACAATATCAAAAAGAATAACATGTATATTTTAGGACTATATAAAAATCCACACCATAAATCTAGTAATCTGCATATGTAGAGGCATCAATCTTTGCAACTCTAGAAGTAGGAAGGTATATTACACTTTTAGAAAAATGTATTAGAATCATCAACAATAGGTCCATCATAGTCGATATGATAGCTAAGCTCAAATTTAAGCTATTTCTTGAATCTTCGTTGTAGGAAGTTTGAAAATAATCTCAACTAATAAAGAATGGTTTCTTAAAGAAGAATACCAATTCTAGAACAACAAACAAGCTGATTCTACTATAAAGATCAAGGAAGTATTAGTATCATATTTAGTTGAGGTCATTGTTGTAGCATTAGAAAAGTTCAACATTGGTATAGAGATAGTTGTCCTGTCTACCTAGTATGATATAGAAATGAAAAATTTGTAAGTAGAGAGAGCCTATGAGAATAGAAAAAATAATTAAAAAATATATCTTTGATAGAAAAAATATTTTTCAAGATAGGAACTTATCAAATCTATTCTACTAAGCATCTAAGTAGGGTCTTTACATATGTAGAAAGAGAAGTTTTATTTTCAATGGAAAATACTCATTTTCTTAGAGATAGAGAGAAGATTTAAGTAAAAGAAAATAGGCATACCATTTCGCTTATTAATAAGAAAATTAGAAAAAGGTTTAGGAATCACTGGGTATATGAATGACATATTTTGAAGAACCCAAAATGCCTCATATATGGAGATAGTTAAGCATGTTTCTACTAAAAAGGATTAAGTAGAAACTTCACCCAATATAGGAGCATCACAAATAAGCACATTAGCTTACATAGTTATATAAACACTTGAAACTTTAATTCCTACAAAAAAAATTATTAGAGCCATCCCTCATATTACTATGATAGAACCCTATGACATATCAACTAATAGTGAGTTACTTATAGGAGATGTCACAGACTATGAGTTAGAGGCTAGAATACTTTCAATCATTGTTAAGTGTAACCGTTAATTAACTTGAAGTCTTTGTGAATATTTTTACTAGCCAAATCCCAACAAATGTCCTATAGGATGGCTAGGTGCGTTAATTTTTTAGGAGTGCTACTACATTCAAGGTCATCATTACATTAAATGATGAGGCCACAATTTTGGTTATGCTTCATGAAGGTCAAGAAGATTTAGTATAGAACATTGTTGATTACATTACTATATCCTTGAATATTTTGACAACACCCATCCCTAATTTTACTAGTGCTAGGGATGTTCAAGTATTTACTTGTGTTAAAAGATAAGAAAAGAAATAATGAGTGTAGAGAAACATTAGGATTCTTTGGATTGATTACTATAAATAAAAGAACCTATTTAGGAAAATTTTGAAATTCCTAAAAATATCATAGTGGTGCAATCTAAATGATTAAAACTAGACTTCAACATGTTGAATTAAAATTATAGAAACTATAGGATGAGATTATCCATCTTCATGCACAGGTTCGAATCCAATAAAGTTCATAGCTTCAAAATTTCTTAGTTAATTGAGCACTAAGGAGATGACCATATAGTGTCTAAGAAATGTTAGCTAGAAATTGAAAGGAAGAAAGGCACATGAGATGCATTTAAAGCTAAAGGAAGAATGTATGGACATCAAAATACCATTACCATGTTACAAGAAAAGAAGAATCATTTGGAAACTAAGTTATCTTTATGAACAATTTGTAAAGGTAAATGCTAATATAAGGAGGTTAGCTCATGAAAAGAGGAATTTGTCAATGATATAGATCAAGTCATTGCAACAAAGATCTACAATAGAGATTAGGACTTTGAAGAACAAGGCTATCAAATATGATGTATTAAAGAGATATTCTAAGGATTAGGTATGCCTCTAAAAGGATATTAATGTGAAAGATATCAGGGTAGCCAAGAATCATATCAATGCTACTTTGCATGAAACCTTAGATGGTGCCTAGAAAAACATCCTTAATGGAATTATCACATAGAAATTAAAGTGGAGAACTTGCATATAGAAGAAATGATCCATTATTCTCATGACTTAGACTAGTTAGAATTTATTTTTTATTTTTATATTATTTAGAATAATTTTCTATATTTAAATATTATTTTATGATAAGGTTACAACAACAAAAAACATATGACTCAACTACACTTAACCATATAAAGTAAAAGGTCAATATAAGTGTGGTTGAGAAGATAAAAATGTGTGATTGAAATTTAGCTATCTAGAAATGCTACTATTCTAGTCCACAAATTATGATCAAGTCACACATAACACATGATTTGTATGGTTGGATGTAGGATTTACATCATAGCTCATCACTTGATATGTGCATAGAGTTAATCATCTATGTTCAAGGATTGGCTACTACATACCTTAGGATAATCACTCCTCATGCTTAGTGATAGCTTGATACTAGCATGAACAAGAATCTTTGAGAGTTTATTCTTACTATGGTATCATGAAACTCCTTAACCAAGGAGGGAACACATTGGTTGTTTTCCTCTCAAAAGTGATCCATTTTGTATCCAATTGGCATAATCTATCTTGTCTTACATATATTAATTTTTTTACATGTAATACTATACATTCTTCAAGAAGTGGTAGCACAATATCAACCATCATTATAGATACAAAAGGAAGATTAATTTAATTCTTTACATAGAAGTTTCCAATCAACATCTACCTATGCTTAAGAGTATGCTAATGCTTCTATGTGTTTTCTTTCAAAGATGTACCATGCCAATCAATTAAAAATTCCATCTTTTGATTAAGAGCATATCTAGTTATGTACATGTTGACAATGGACTACATTTTTCATCCTTTTATAGCCTAAATTTTTTGAAGATCCTTAAGACTTCATCTATTCTAGATTAGCATCTCCAAGATTGAACTTTTTCAAAATTGAAACATGGGATATTGAATGAGACTTTGTTAGATATGCTAGTAACTGCAACTTGTCTATAACTAGGTTGACATGAATAAGGAATTTAAATGGCATTTCATAATACATAAGAAACATTTGAGTTACTTCCTTCTAACGCCTAATCTACCTTGCATAATCCATGTTCAAGAGAGTACATTCTCCAACTTTAGACTCTAATGCTTTGTGCTTGTTATTAACATATTATTTATATGTTGAATATATTTTTCCAAGTACAATCTCGATGCCTACATTTGATCTATTTATATCTCTATAAAATCAACTATTAAATGATTTTAATATTGATACAATATTTCCAATAGTTGACATATTATTAGTTAGCTTCCTATAGTCAACTTCACTATAGAAAATCCTGTGATAAAGGAATTTTGAATATTGTAGCTAAACTTTGCAATGTGTAGCAAGGTCACTTAATTTTTTTGATCAAATCAAAGGAACTACCATAAGTAATCTCTCAAAAATTGATTCACTTGTTTTGTTTGGTCATTCATTTGGGATTGATATCTCAAAGACAACAACAACTTTGTATCCATTATCTTCAATAGCTTTTGCTAGAAATCTCTTGTGAAATAAGAATTTTGATAAAAAATAATGCTTGAAGGTAGCTCAAATTATGAAACCACACTATTAAAGAACAAATTAGTCACATTTTAAATCATTCCATGTGCTAGACAAAAAATGAAAATGACATACTTTCAATATTTATCCATAATTACAAGGATGCTAGAAAATTATCATAATTACAAGGATGCTAGAAAATTATTTTACTTTGGGGATCTTGGTTCTGAAATCCATGAAATAGTTTCGCATGAAAATCTAAAATTTCTAAGGAATGGAGTAAGCCTCTTGGCTTGTCATTGGAACTTGTATCTTGGTGATACACTAGATAGTTTTCACAAAGTTAGCTGTATCAATCCTTGAATTTGGCTAATAAAAGTTATGCTTCACCAGCACTATGATTCTCTTATACCTCAAATGACTTTCTTAGAGAGTCATATGACATTTACAATGATTTGATAACATAAGTCATTCTAATCTAAAACATAGATTCTTGTTTGTTTGAACATAAGAAAACTACATATTTAGTCCTAAGTTACTGCATCATGATTTCAACTTTTGATCTCATATGTGAAACACCACCAAATTTGGGCTCTTGGGTCTCACCTGCAAATTTGGCTAAGTATCAAAACTTGGAAAAAAATTTTCTAAGTATTGAGACTATGTTCCCCACTACTGGGACTATGCTCTAGAGCATAGTCAGTGTAGTTGACACTAAGTCTAGATTTGCAAAATTTTTCCAAGTGTAAACATTTTAATTAACTAAGATAGGATGAACATATGACTATCATTTAAAGGTATTTCATCATATGGTAAAGGAGTGTCCTTCTTGCCATTTCAATGGATCAACTCATACTCACATTTGAATTCAACCTTTGCATGTGAAATGAGCAAGCTATCTTGGATTTTGATGTAGATGAAATTATAGTAATTTTCATCTATCATGGTGAAATCTAGACTTCGATCCCTTTAGTTTGAGTGACTACCTACACTCAACCATCACTGAGTCTTTAGGTCATAGATCCTCACTATGTCTTGGCTTGATGCCATGTTTGTTAAATTAATGGATAGAGCTATTGACTTATTGAAAGACATTGGAAATGATTTTAATTTTGGTTTAATAATATTTAACTAAAAAATTCTTAATTAATTAAGCAAAAAATTTCAGCAAGTGAAATTGCACAAGGTGTAAATGGTTTTAATTTGAAAATTTTTGGAACTAAAACTTTAGGTATATTGAAGGTTGCAGTGGCATTGGTTTCCATGACACTTAGAAAAACATGAGAGTTTTAATGTTAGTAAAACTAACAAAGTTAGCTTTTCTAGCAAGGGATATGCTAGAGGGGGTAAATAATCAATTACCTTTCCCAACAAAACTATGATGAAAATACTTACTCTTGAAAAAAGTATATTCATTTTTAAAAAGTAAATGAAAATTGTTGGATTTTCCAAGAGCTATGCTAGAGTCTTGGGAGGGGCTATGCTAGATTTACCAACAAAATTTTGTAGAAAGAAGATTGGATGATTAGAGTAGATTTATGCTAGCCTTTGGAACATACAAAAGTGGGTTTCAACAAGGAAAATTTGTGGGTTTTGTTGGCAACCATTCTGGCTTTGGAGAATCCAGCAACTACTGTGAATGTTTTGAAAACATCCAAATCACCTATGACTGATAGGATAAGTCTTGGTTGTAGAAATATGGATAGTAGTGTTGGCTTTCTTGACATATTTTTTTTATGAATTTTAAGTTTTAAAAGATGCAAAAAATAGGTTTTAAAAAGAGTAGATCAAATTTGACAAAGAGCTTGGGTGGAGGCCCTTCTTATAGCACCAGAAAGTATAATACCTGAAAAATTTTGACTGCTAGAAAACCAAAAATTCTAGGTAAAACAACCTAACCTTGGTGTAAATAGGATAATCAACTTATATAAATATGCATATTCGATTATAAAGAAAGCACAAAAATTAAACGTAGAATGAACTTGCACAAAAAATTAACTTAAAATTATATTACAATAATTAAATATTCAGAATTTTGAAAGTTTAAAGTTGCACAAGTTATGTGACCAAATGCACAAGGAGTTTGCTCAGATGAAGCTTAAATCCTTTTGAAGCCAACAAGTTCCATTTTATAGTTAGCCCCATGATCCATGTACTTTCGAACTTTAATCCTCAAAACTCCTTTGTGGTTTTCTACTTGGATCTACACCATTGATGAATAGGAAGTAACTGATGTGTTTGACTTTTTGGTGCTATTGAACTACATTGAGAGTCTTGAATACTCATGTAATTGCGAAATTACTCCAAAAGTCTTACAAAATGCCAAAGGTTTTAGGAGCTTAAGGTGGAATCAAGGAAATTTTTTTTTTTTGGTTGAATAATTATTCCTACAACTTTTTTAATACATTCAAATTTGACTTTTATAGACTATATGAATACCAGTTTTTAGTTACAAATTTCTACCATGATTTTTGATAGATTGGTTTGATTTTTCAAGTCTGGCAAGCCATGATTTCCAATGTAACTTTTCATTCTTGGTAGTTTTCAAAGCATTTATGTTACTAAAACCATGCTAGATACCATAAATAGTAAGCAAAAATTTCTAACTATGTTGGCTTCAACCAACTACACTTGCCTTGTGGGATTTATGTTGGAATTATTGGGGAAACATTGGAGTTATTGGTGTAATGCTAGCCTTCTAGGAGCAATGTTGGCTTAGCTAGAAGAATAAGAACCCCAACCATTCCACCACTAGCTTTGTGGGACCATGCTAAGAGTGTGACATCCTTGCTAAAATGGTTGCATTCACACTAGCTTTAAGAAGCCATACTAGCCATTTCTGCATCCATGCTAGGATTGTGGTAACTAAGCTAGCCATTGATAGGAAAATGAAAATCCAACATCTCTAATCCTGGGTGTAGGTGATTCTGTCGTAGTTCTATCTATGGCCAACATAAAACCCATTAAAATGCCAAATATGGTAGTTTCCAAAGCATTTTCAATCTTTCCAAACCCAAATATAGACATGGCTATGATAACTTATGAGGCATTTTTTAGCAGCAATAGTTTAGGATTTTTTAGGATTTAGTGTATTAGGATTTTTAAGGTTTATAGTGTATGGTATAGGATTTAGAGTTTATGATTTTTGAGTATTTATGGACTAGGATTATTTAGGATTTAGTGTTTTCTATGGGTTATGATTTTTTAGGGATTAGGATATATGATTTAAGATTTTTAGAATTTAAGATTTAATATTTAGAGATTAGGGTTTAGATTAGGATTTTTTAGTGTTTAGGATTTAGGCTTTCTTAGGGTTTACTTTCCAAGGGTTTTAGGGTTTATGATTTTCTAGGGAATACTATTTAGGATTTACAATTTTTAGGTTTTAGGGTTTAGGCTTTAGCATTTTTAGAATTTAGGGTTTTAGTATTTAGGGTTTATGATTTTTAAGCATTTAGGATGTATGGTTTTCAAGGGTTTAGAATTTTACATGGTATAGGATTTAGAGTGTTTTATGATTTAGGAAAGCTAATTTTTACAATTTTGTAATATTTTAAAAATTTATGTAACCCATGTCTCAGCCTAGATAGTTTTACATTAATTACATTACCAATGATGATGTAGAAATCAAGTGCATAATGTAGAAATTTTTCATGCTATCCACTTATTAAAAATATAATTGCAACTAGCAGTAGGGGTTTTGGAACACTAAAATAATTGTAATATAATTACATCCAATACATATAGTCCAATAAAAACTTTATAACTTAGCATTTCTCACCAAAATTGAATTAATAACTTTAAGTTTTCAAATCTAGAGTCTTACCACTAGGATAACACCTCATTATTTTTACATGATAGTATGACCATGTCATTGATTTCTAGATATTCAATTAATTATAGGTCCTTATTATGAGAATAAAATTATCTTCAGCTATGCCTTAAATATCCTTCTATCCTGCTACATTATACAACATTTTCTCAATATTGTTTATGTTTTAGGGTTTAAGGTTCAAGGTTTTTAGGGTTTAGTGTTATAGAATTAATGATTATGGATTAGTGTTTAGGTTTTAAGATTTAGTGTTTAGGATTATTGTACTTTAGAAGTTGCTAGGGTTTATATTTTGGGGTATTTTAGGGTTTTGGATTTTTGATGGTTTTGGGTTTCTAAGGTTTCTTTAGGGTTTATTGATTCTTAGAGTTTCAGAATTTAGGGTTTGGGATTAGGGTATAGAGTTTAAGATTTTTAGGGTTTAGGTTTTAGAGTATATATTAAGGGTTTAGAATTTTTAGTGTTTAGGTTTTATGATTTTTTAGGGTTTAAGGTTTAGGGTTCTTAGGGTTTAGTGTTTAGAGACTATGTCTTTTAGGGTATCTTAGGGTTTAGTCTTTAGGGATTAGTAAATAGGGTATGTTATATATTCGTGTTTTAGATTTAGAACTTTTACGGTTTAATGTTTAGGATTTAATTTCTATGATTTTTAGGATTTAGGATTTACAATTTATGATTTAGGGTTTTAATCTTTATGGTATTTTGGGGTTTAAGGTTTGGGATGTTTTAGGATTTACAAAAGCTAATTCTTAAAAAATTGGAAGAATCCATCCCTTAACAAATGTAGGAGGTTTATATAATTTTATTTTAATTACATTATCCATGAATCTAGTGCATAGTTTGGAATTTTATTCTGTATATTCCAATTATTGAATAAATAACTACAAATATCAGTAGGGGTGTTTGAAACATAAATAATTGTTAGATAAGTATAACCAATATGTATAGTGTAATTATAACTTTATAAGTTACCATTGTCCACAAAAATCAAATCAATGACTTTGAGTTTTTAAATCTAAAGTCTTAAAAGTAGGCAAACACCTCATTATATACACATGATACTAATACTTGTTATCTATCCTTGCACCTCAAATTAGAAATAGGTCCTTATTAAGATAATAAAATTATATTCATCTATGCCTTAAAAATTCTTCCATCCTAGTGCATTATAGAACATTTCCTCAATAGGTTTTAGAATGTAGGTTTTTAGAGTTGTTAGAAGTTAGAGTTAGGTCATTAATGTTTAGGGTTTAGATTTTTAGAGTTTTTAGGGTTTATGGTTAGATGATTAGAATGTAGTGTTTAGGAATTTGTAGATTTTAAGTTGTAGGGTTTTAGGATTTACGGTTTAAGGTTTTTAAAGTTAAAAGGCTTTAGGATTTAGGCTTTATATTTTAGGAGTTAGGGATTATTATTTTTGGGATTTAAGGTTTATGGATTTTTAGGAACTTTTAGGATTTAGGGTTTAGTATTTAGGATTTTTTAGTGTTTATGATCTATGATTTTTAGGGTTTAGGGTTTAGGTTTAAGGTTTTACAAGCTTTAGAGTTTAAGGGTTAGTGTTTTGTATAGCCTAGGCTTTATGATTTTATAGTATTTTTCTATATTACAATGTTTTAGGGATTATGGTTTAGATATAGAGTTTATGATTTAGTTTTCTTAGGGTTTAGTGATTTTTAGGGTTGAGAGTTTCAGGTTTGGGTTTTAGATTTTAGGTTTTCAAGCTTTTAGGTTTTCAAGTATTTAGGGTTTAAAGTTTTGTATGCTTTAGGGTTTAGGGTTTTCACGGTTCTTTAGGGTGTGGTGTTTCTACGAATTGGGTTTTACAATTTTTAGTATTTAGGATTTTAGGTTTTTTACCATTTTGGATTTATGATTTAGAATTTATATTTTAGGGTTTATGATTTCAGGCTTTTCAAGATTTAGGATATATCATTTTTATGGTTTTTATGGTTTATAGTTTAGGATTTGTAGGATTTTGAATTTATTGTTGTTTATGGTTTAGGATTTTTATGGATTAGTATTCTTTAAGGATTAGGGTTTAAGTTTAGCGATTATGGTTTTTTAGGGTTTAGGGTTTAATGTTCAAGGATTAATATTTACTGTTTAGGATCTAGGTTTTACAGTATTTATGGTTTAGATGTTAGGGTTTTGTATAACTTAGGTTTTACAATTTTCAGTATATAAGATTTTTATTGATTAGGATTTTTTAGGGATTACCCTTTATGGCTCAGTGTTTTTAGGATTTAGGGATTTTTAGGGTTGAATGCTTAGGGTTGACAATTTGGGTTTCAGGTTTTATGGTTTAGAATGTGGTATTTTTAGTGTTTGATTTTAGGGTTTTTTAAAGTTTTGGAATTTTTAAGATTTAGGATTTATGGTTTAGGGTTTCAGGTGTTTTAGGATCTATGTTTTATAGTTTTTAGGGTATAGGATTTATAATTTTTTAGAGTTTAGGTTTTAGAGGTTAGGATATAAGGTTTAGGATATCTAGGGTTAAGGGTTCAAGATTTAAGATTTTTAAGGATTTAGTGTTTTAGAGTTTAGGATTCTACTATTTAGGATACATGGTTTTTAGTATTTAGGTTTTAGGATTTTTTATGATTTGTTATTTTGGGTTAGGTATTTAAGATTCAAGCCTTTTTATTGTTTAGTTTCTATATTTATGTTTTAGGGTTTTTAAGGTTTAGGGTTTATGATTATTATGACTTTTGGTATATGATTTTTAGTTTATAGGATTTAGGTCTTTAGGATTTATATTACTTTAAGGTTCATTGTTTATGGATTTTAGGGAATAGTGTTTATGATTTAGGATTTTTAGGGCTTACTATATAGGGCTGTTTACAGATTAAGATTTACAATTTAAGATTTTTATGACTTAGGGTTTAAGCTTTAATATTTAGGATTTGGGGTTTAGGTTCTTGGAGTTAGGGTTAAGGATTTATAGTTTGAGTATTTATGATTTTTGTAGTTTAGGGTTTATGGGCTTTTAGGGTTTGTGGTTTAGGATTTTCAAGGTATAAGGTTTATGACTTAAGGTTATTTATGGTTTAGATTTTTGGGTTTATGATTTAGGATTTAGGATTTCTTACTGTTTAGGCCTCATCAATGCAACCAACCAATGATGATTCATCATACCCTCACAATTGAATGAAAACTTGTCCTTGAGTTCTTTTACAAAATTGGGAAGATAAGGGATTATTGATTAACTTTCCTTTTAACAAAAAAAAAACTTGACTGACTTGACAAGAAAATGGAGTGCCCAGGTATACAGATCAACACATTACAAAAAGAAAATGGTGATGTTTAGGACAAAAAACTGAACACCGTAACACAACTCATCAAAAATTGGTCAACATGTTTCTTGATGATGTGAAGCTTATTGGAGAAGATCAAATGGTCCCAAGTGGTGGTGGTTCTTGAGGCTCTGAGGGACCTTTTCTAGCTTCATGCACTAGTAGTGGTTGAGGTTGTGGTTGTCCTACTGCTACTACAACTTTAGGTGGAAGGTGGAAAAAATCTAGTAGTGCTTTCATTTTCTCCTCCCTACTCCTAGGATCATGCATCGTCCATGCAACTTCCCCAATGTGGGTTGGAACATGCACCTCCTAAGGACATAGAATCACTAGAAACAACTCCTTGACATTGACAAACTAGGTAGCAAACTATTTGCATTCAATGTTGAATACTTGCACTATGTTCTTGAGCTTTTAATAGTCATTCATTCATCTAGCTAGGTCCTCGATGATGGATCACTGATCTATGAATCACCCTTTGAGGACTTTGAGTCTAGCATTAATAGTCTCAAGCTTTTTCTTAGTGTCCTTATGGTGTTTGAACTCAACCTTGTATAGTAGATATGAGCTATCCACCTGCTTCTCCAAATCAAACCATAGTCATCTAACTATTAGCATTGCCAACATTGCATAACGAAGATTGGCCAATTCCATATACTATGTCATCTCTTCAATCTACAACTCCTTCAAGTAGATCTCTACTTTATTGTAGGCATCAATCCCATCAAGGATGGACTACCATATTTCTCTTCCTTGTTGGAGTTGCTAGAGGGCTTCATTTACATTAGCCTTTACCATTTGGATTTATTTTTCATTAATTTTCTTTTGCAAGCCAACCTGGTCCCTGTAGTGATTTTTTATTCTTTTAAACTTCAAAGCCTCATTCTTCTAAGCAGTAATTTCGATGGCAGACTTTTGATACAAGGTGGGTACCTCCTCCATTGATAAATTTCCATTATTCATGGTTAATTTTCTAAGTTCAGTGTTGACTTTGGAAAGTTTCTCTTGCTATTGATGAATAAATTCTTACATTTGGTCTCTTTAAGCATCAACATTTTGCAAGCAATGATTTTGCATGGTCAGTGCCTCATTCTCTTGATGCATCTAATTCAAGTAATTTTTAATTGAATGTGTTTCAGCTTCTTCCATGAATTGTTTGAATATGGCCATTACTGCTTCCTCCTTAGCATTTTGAAATCATTCCTAAAGCTATTTAATAGCTTCATCTCTTGTTGTTGTTGGGCTAAGGATTGTTCACTTTACAAGTTTGACACAAAGTTTAGCAACCTCTATGGCCAAGCATTGATTTTTCTCTTGGGCCATTTATAGTTGCCCCTCAAAAATGATGCATTTACCCCTTGCATTCAATAGCTCCAACTAGGTTGTAGTGATGTTCTTTGAAAAATCAAAAAGTTGGTTGCTAGATTCCTACTGGTTGTTCTAGTAGTTTTTCATGCTGGGTTGCATTCAATTTTTTATTGACTGTTCTTGTAGACATATGCACATCTTGGAGTGAAAATACATATTGTACATATGCCTCTAGTGCATTCAGTGCTTCAGCTACATGGTTAGCTACCACTTTTGTTTCTATTTCTTTTCCTTGGTGTTGCATCACCAAGATAGTTGCCTCTTCACCTTCCTTCAACCTCACTGAGAAAGTGGCAGCATTCCTAGAGATTTCTAGAAATAGATAATGTGTTGCTAATGACACCATCACGTCTTGAGCATTAGGATTTGACCTCAAAGGTAGCTATGTTCTTTGGGTAGAGAGAATGAAATCACCCCTCTTCATTTAAGTAATTGTTTCAGCTATCTCATTAAGGTGACTCATTGTTGGCTGATAGACAGATGGATCTACCCCACTCATTCTTTCCTGTTACTCTTGTTTGCTCAAGAGTTGCTCTTAGATTTGTTGCAAATGCTTAAGGACTATGCAAGCCTCTAGTTTTGTCTCCTGAAAGGGTGGTGGTGGTAGCAGCTCCTCTTCTTAGATGGCTGTTGGCATTTTCTCTTTCATGATTTCTATGCATGAGGCCAAGGAAGTATTCTTGAGAGTGTCATCTGAATAGCGAACAATACCTACCCTCTTACAAAGTTTTCTTATAAGGTATGAAAAGGGCACGGTCCACCTTCCATGTTCATTCTCCTTGAAATGCTTCTTAATCTCTAAATAAATTAGCTATGGAAGGTTAGCAAGAAATTTTCCACTTAGAGTAGTGCATGCACGAGTGGAGAAGATAGTCACCTTACTTGGCCTCACTGTTGGATTGAGGTGATAGGCCACCATCTTGAAATAAATTTTCTTTTCTAGTGTGAGTGCATCATACTCCTTATAGTCCACCCTGTAAGATCATTGGGTCCACTTCATTTTTTCCTCGAGGTTCCCTTTTGTTGATATCTTTACTAACTATGTTTTGATGTTTAGCAACCCTAGTGCCTATGCAATGGCCTCCGTCGAGTAGGATACTTGAACATCCTTGATTTTTACAATGGACCCTAGCCTTCAGCTATTCTAGAAGAGATAGGTATCTCCCATATACCACTCCCCACTGGTCATGATGATTGGCCACATGGGAGAGGTTTGCAATTATGTTCTGACATCCTCTAGAGATTTTTCTAAAAATGGCCCAAGGTTTATCTCTTGCAGAACTAATCTTTGAATCTCTCAGGACTTGATGATATCTAGGTAGGCTTAAGTTAGAGTGACCTAAATCCTAGGCACAAGTCTAAGCACTTATCCTCATTAAGATTGTTCTATAGGCACTTCTTCTTCTCAAATCTATCGAACAGATTCCACTTTAGGCTCCTCATGAAGAGGTCCAATTGCATGTGTTACCTCTTGCTATTCTTGGCCTTGTTCTTTCTAGCCCCTTCTAGCTCTAGGTCATTTCTCCCATGGCTGTGACGGTTCTCCTTCCTATGGATGCTTTTCTCTAGGTGCCATCTACAATCACAATAGAACCCTAGATTAGCAATCATTGTGTAACCTTAAAGCAATTGGGATACCTTAACTCTTGAGGGTAGTTACACTTGGCTAAGTTGTAATTATGGCTGATTTAATTAACTTAATTATTATTTCTATTTATAACTTATCATTGATAAATCATCCCAAAGGTTGTTGGAAGGGTTAACTTGGAAAAATTTAATGTTTATGTATGATTAAAGTTACTAACCCTTAGGGGAATTAGAAAGAATTTTCAAAAATTACATCCAAAACCTTAAGTTTTATGGCCCCCATGATAAAGATCTTACCTCCATTAAGTGCATAAGTGCAATATTGAAAATTGGAGTGATTTGGACAAATGGATTGAAAGTTATGAACTTTCGAAGGTTTTGGGCTTTTAAAAATTGCAAAAATCCCTCATGTGTTATGAGCAAATGACAAAACATTTCAAATTGTCCAATGGTATATATAGTATTTTTGTATTGTGTCGATGAGGCCTTGACAATGGGCCCTTATCTAGGAGGTCAACTA
Source organism: Gnetum montanum (assembly GCA_015680685.1). Taxonomy (NCBI): domain Eukaryota; kingdom Viridiplantae; phylum Streptophyta; class Gnetopsida; order Gnetales; family Gnetaceae; genus Gnetum; species Gnetum montanum. The sequence continues at coordinate 893,756 of MNCI01007215.1, forward strand.
TATCAATAAGGCCTCAACAATGTAGTTGTTGACCATTGTTGACTTTGGTCAAACTTTCAAAATACAAGGAATTTTTTGATGAAATTAGGGTCAAACGAAAGCTTAGAAGACCAAAAATAGTATGAAATCATAAGAGGATGGTGTTGACGTGTATAAATTTGGAAAAATGGAGAAAATTTGATTTAATGGATGAATCCAAGGAAAGATTAAGGATTACTGAGTAGTTTACACAATGGAAAATACAAAATATAAGATTGTAAAGATGTCAAAGATAAGGAGCCTTAACTAATCAATTCAAAAGCTATGTAAGTGGGTCATCCCCATAGCAAGCTCATGCCCTTTTTCCCCTTGCATAACTTGAACTAAGGAGTCTATGGGTCCCATAGTCAATTTAATGATCATGACAAGTTAAGGACCAACCCAAAAGAATCCACTCAAGAATCCAAATATGTTAGAATAAGACATAGAGGATAACATAGGACCTGACAATGAGGTGAGTTATGGCAGCATAGATGGATGATAGAGAAGGTGAAATGGATTTTTAAATTAAGGTCATAAAAATTCCCTTATGGAATTGTGCTTAAAATGACCCAAGAAGTTCCATCCTTAGTCCAAACCAAAACCATCTACTTTCAGTGACCGATCCATTCACTTGAGACACAAGAGTGTCCCCGCAAGACAACTACAGTTCCACAAACTCTAAACCCTAAACCCTTAGGCATAGGTGTATGTCTTTCAAGTCCCATAACTAGTGCTTGTAGCCCTTTTATTTGTCCATGGGGTGTGCTTTCAATTCCCATTTTTTTTGTTTTTGTTTTTTGTTTTTCAAATGGAAGCCACATCATGCAAGGGCTTACTCATGTCAAAGGTGTATGCTTGGAATTTCCATCATTTCTTTTGAATGATGGGACCACATCATGCAATGATGTTATTGTCTTCTTATCATTGGTGGTATGGAATGATAAAAACTTCATAATAAACACTCAAGTGCTCAAGCAAGAAGAAGAGTACAAAGACTATTGAATCCCCTTAAAGTCATACCCTTTACAACCTTTTGGATCCTTCCTAATTCTTGAACTACCAAGGTCACTAATTAATTAAAAGTTTCTTTAATGAAAAAGGAATGGCAAATCCCTAGAACAAGGAAAACCATGGACTCATTGCCTATCCCATGATGAATAAACCATGTCAAAGTCATTAGACATTAGAATTCAAAAATAGAAACTAGACATTGACAATCATACATTAAGCACAAACCATCATTAGTAAATAGTAATAAAAACATTGTGTCCTGCAACAATAAAGTATATTTATTAGCTAAAATGAGAAAATATCACACTTAATCAAAAGAAACATAAGACACAAATAAATTAAAATATATAATAAAGTGTAAAATAATCAATAAATTTTAAATGTACTAAAATTGGTATAAAGTAGAAAAATTTGAAAATCAAAAATATGAAAAACAAAAAGGGTAGAAAAACTAAGAGGCCATGTTAATGGTCAACATGGATGGCCATCTACCCCATGACTAAGTTGGAAGGTGGAGAAAGTTAAGCATGTAATCACTAAATATGTATGTCATTGCTCATTGATACGTAGCACCTGCATTTTTAAGGCTGAATGACATCATTGTATAGTAGAATGTGCCCCAAGGTGTCATGAAGGTAGTTCTATGTTGATGCTCTACATTGATTCTTATTTGGTTGTATCCTAAAAATCCATCCATAAAGGATAACAATGTGTGCCCAGAAGTTGTGTCAATCATTTGATCGATGCTAGGTAGCGGGAAGTCATCCTTTATAGTGGCTATGTTGAGATCACGAAAGTTAATGCATATGCGTATACTACCATTTTTCCTAGGGACAACAAAACTGTTTGATATCTAGTTAGAATAGTCAATAGCTTGGATGAAACCAGCTTGATAGAGCTTTGTGATTTCATCACAAACTACTAACGCTACCTCAGGTCTAACGATTCAGGCCTTTTGTTTCACTGGTTTCATTTTTTCATCAAGGATGATGTTATGTTGGACGATTCGAGGGTCTAGCACTGGCATGTCAGTGTATGACCATGCAAACGTCTTTATGTTGTCTTTCAAAACCTGAGCGATATCACTAGCGAGTTGTGTGTATAGTAAGGAATTTAATTTTAATGTTCCATTTTTATCATTAGAAGTGGTAATAGAGACTTCAATAAGAGGATCTTTAGTGATATTGTTAGCCTCTAGATCTAGGGTCCTCATCATGTTTTCAGACCAGTCCAACATTTCTTGAGTGGATGCTATTAAATTTGCATAGACGGATTGGTCTAGATCCAGGGATTCTAGATTGATTGTCCTTGTTACTTTTCCATGTGGTCCATTGAGAGACAATGTTGATAAGCTATTCTTGGTTTCCATGATGTTTCTCCTACCAATTTAAATCGGGAGCAAAGTGAAAAACATTTTCTTGATGAAGAAGGTTTTAAATGTAGATGAGTTTTACATGATTAGTTTAATGAAATCATGGAATGCCATGGCAGTTTTAGGCCATGCCAGGCCATCCGTGGTAGTTTTAGGCCATACCAAGCTTGTGATATCCTTGCTATAATTTTTTTGTATTATACGTAGGTCTATATAGTGCTACAACAAATAAGACTGCAACAAAATATAATCATAATGAAAAAATAAAACAAAAATAAGGCACAAGGTAATCATAACATGGATGAAAATGAAAGAAAATAAAATGGATGAACAAGGGGGGGTGTTTAAAAGAGGTTTAAAAGTGAAGGAATGTCTTTTGTGTCTTTTTTCGGGGGGTGAGTGTGTGACCAGCATGGGCAAACTTCCACAGCATGAGCAAGAAGTAGCGTGACCATGGTACAGAGCATGAGTGGCGTGAGTAGCGTGAGCAACGTCGCAATCATTGTATAGAGCATGAGTAGCATGAGCAACGTCGCAACCATGGTACAGAGCGTGAGTAGTGTTGGCAATAATGAAGGGGAAAGAGAAATAAAACCAAGGAAAGGGGAAGAAGCAGGCCAGCTTATCGTTCACAGAGAAGAGAGAACAACCGCTTCAACGCCTTCCCCAACCTAGGATTTCATCATGGACAGGGACTCTGCACAAGTATGTTCTTGTTTTGATGTCGTTTGATCATAGCGTAGGTGTAGCATGAGCCATTAGGGCTGTCATTTTTGCTATGTTTCAAAGTGAAAATTTTGCTAGGGTTTGTATCCTGGTTTTCTTGTTTTTGCTATGAATTTTGGGTGTTAAGGACATTACAGGGGTTTTGGAGTTTGGCAGTTTGTTGTGGTCACTATTTTTGGGCAATGGCGTGAGTGTGGGAAGTGTGGGTAATGGTTGAGGCATGTTCAAACCTGCGAAATTTTGTGTTTTTGGATGATGAGTTGGCATGGGTTGAGCGTGAGCAACCCAGGGCAGTCCTAGCATGAGTGATGAGGGCATGCCCAACGTGAGTGGCAAGGCTGTGTGCTAATCCTTGGTGTGAGTTGCGACAAAGACTGGTAAACAATCCCTACCCAAATCAGACATTTAACTATGGTTTTCCTTTTTATTTTGTATACGCATTAGTTATATTGGGCAAATCTGCATCCAGAATGTGCGATAACCCTAAGGCTAGCAGGTGGCTCATGCTAGAGTCTAAAGGAAAATATAAATTTTCTAGTAAACTGTCCTTAGACGTCACTCCTGGGACCCAAAATAAGTTTTTCAGTTCATGCTGAGAGTCATTAGATTTCTTTCGGGTGCATTCTTTCCAACAGGGCCATTCTCAGCGTGAGTTGGATACAAGGTTATCCCAGGGTGAGGGGCAAGAGTGTGAGCTAGGTGCCGAGGGCTTGAGCATGAATGCCCAAAGAAAAGAAAACATTTTGTGTCTGGGTGTGAGCACCTCATAGAGAAAAAATTGACTTGTGTCTGGCCATGAGTGCCCCAGAGAAAATTGCTTTTTTGCCAATTTTTGGGCATGAGTATCCTAGGGAAAACTGCGATTTTAGTAGTGTGGCAATGTGAGCTACTCTCCAGCGTGAGTTGTGCCACTGCATGAGTTGGATTGTGAGTAGCAGTGTGAGCCGCATTTGTGGGTTGTAGCATGAGATGCATTGTGAATGAGTTCCCTTGTCACTTTCACTGCAATGTACACTACAACATGAATTCCCTAGGAACTAGCGCATGAGTAAATTATTCACTCGGTGTTGCTGGTTACTTGTATCTTTTTGTTTTTACTTTCTTGGGTTAGACAGTGAATGTGCATGTTTTGTATTTGCACTTTTTTGTCGATTTACTATGAAATGAATTTTTTTGAATGTACTCCAGCAAGCGTTAAATACATCAAATAAACATTGATGTCCTTATCTCATGGTGTGGACTCGCATGTGTTGAATATTATTTACTTGTTGGGTTTATTTATTTGCCTTATTTTATTTTATTTTAATTTATATGTTTTATATATTTTAATTCACTTACCTAAGGTTCTAGTGCTATGCAAGGGACTTAAGCCTTTTCTCCTGGTGGTTGAACTTTTTGGTGTGCTATCTTGGTTTGGCCTTTAGGGACCGAACATGCCTAGTTATGACATGCAGATCAGACCACAAGTAATATGGTTTCATCCAAATGTTGGTGCATATCTATCATTTATCTTGCAGAATTTTAGCGTTGTCATATGGTCTCATTTGAGCGAGAAGTTGACCAGTGATATTATTGAGACCATGTTGCCCAGCTCAACACGATGCATGTTAGCCTTCGCTATTGACATAGATGAGGGACTATATACAGTCGAGGGAGGTGTTACTGAAGGTCCTAGAACCATACGTCCTCTAACCCGTGTGTGGAGGTTGCCATCTTGTAGCCATTACAACAGTAGTATCACTCTCTTTCTAGCTTTTCGTGTGCATACGTTGTCCCAAAATCCTCCTGGAACAGTGTATAGAGTAGATAGGTATGCTCTTTTATACTTATCTTAACTTTGATTCATTTAACATTATATCATTATTTACGTATGAATATGTAACCTTCGCAGGCCCCGTGTTGATGAGCATGAATTGCATGAGGATGATAGTGGGCTTGCCTTAGCGTGCACAACCTTGGAGGCATTCATGATGGGCCCCACTCTTCGTGCTATGGTGCTGGATCAAATCAAGGGTGCTATTTTCAATTATCCTAGGTAATTATCTAGGGCCTTTGAATGTTGTAAAGTTCGTGGCTGGCTGCATGAGGATTGGTCTCTTGATGGGCCATTTTTTTCTCAAGCGGTTGATCCTACACCAAATGTGCCTACTCCATTTGCTAATGGTAAATGATTGTATTCCAGGCTTCATTTTCATCTCTATTACATCATTTCTTATCATAATCTTAATTTTTTTCTTCATGTCTCCTTTGTCTTTTCTACAGTCGCTATTTCCCTTGATGAGGTTACTGTCATATCCAGGCACACTAAGGCCACTCTCTTTATGAAGTTTGGAGAGACAGAGGAGTCACAATGGTGGCTGCACAAGAAGGCACCTGAACAAATCATCATCCACCTTACGAATGTGGGCTTGATAGACCTATTTAGTGCCTTGACTCCTAACATTCCAGTGATTGAAATGGTTTCCATCGTTGACTCTTTTAATGATGATGTCTCTTATTTTACTACATGAGTTCAGGGAGTTAAGGTATCTTTACACCTAACTACCAAATTATTTTCCAATATTTTTGGCATACCAGTGGATGGTGCTAAGGTGGTAGTGGATAGAGCAACTAGAGAAGGCCATGTGATCAAGGAACTTGAAGATTGGCTAGGTGTACCACAGGGTCCTAAGGGCTTTGCCATGCAAGCTCATACTCGTTTGATGGAGGTAAATTTTCTATATCTACTCTTTAGAGCACGAGTGTTCCCTAAGTCTCTTTCTCAAGCGAGAAGTCTTGGGGTTAAGTCTGCACATGTTATGCGCTCAGTCTTGGAGACTGGTATGCACTACAATTGGACGCAATTCCTTGGGTTAGGGCTTCATGGAGTGATCATTAGGCTACGTTCCAATGTTTATGTGAGATTCCATTTTACCTTTGCCTTTTTTGTGGGCTATCTCTGTAGGTTTGCTGAGTTCTTAGTGGTCTATGGAGATAACCATTATGTGTTATAGGATCATTCACAGTTGTCTCGACCATGGATCCATCATCTATTTAACACCACTAGATCCGAAGATCCACCTGAAGGCATCAAAGAATTAGTCTCCATCACAATAGGGGTGCAACCAGTCATTCCCACCATTCGCGTGATAGCTTGGGGTTGGAACCACCTAAATTGCACACAACTATTAGGAGAGTTGAGCACTTGATTTAGGAGACCATCGAGAAGGCCAAGGCTAAGGTGAGAAAGGCTGAGCATTCAAGGGAACCTATTATGGAGGCAAGACCGCTGAAAGCAAAGAAGATCTGATTCATCTTGCCAGGAGTGGGTAAGTATTTTTTCTACTTTAAGTGTTTTTATTTCTTTTTGATTTTATTTGCTTGCTTAAGTATGCATACCTATTATGTCATGCTAACTTTAGATGTATTGGTGATTACAGAGGATACCCCCGAGAAGGAAAGGGAAGAACTAGCTCCAATGGGAAAGCCTGAAATGGTTATCACTGGGCTAAATGAAGAGGAGGAAACAAGAGAAGAAATAGCTGAGGATATTCCCATATTATGGGGAGAGGATGAAACAAATGCCATGGAAGTGACACTTGCTGAGGCATTAGATGCCCTTAAGCATTCAAGTGAGGAGAAAGGTGTTTTTTGACAACTTCTTTGATGGGTCTCTACACCTTGGTGATTCGCCTGAGCTGACCAAAAAAGGGCTTCTTGGAATATTTTGTTAGTTTGATCTACATTTCGTACTTCTTAGCTTTGCACATTGTTTTGATTATCATGACTCTTCCTGACACTAGACGTGGATGTTGAAGCATCTAAAGCACATGTATCTCAAGCGAATTTTTCAGGGCTATAGGCCCCAGTTGAGGTACCTTCCCATGTAGATTTCAATATCTCTTGGTCAATTGAGGCCATGGCTTGAGATGCCCAATAAAGTAGACTTTGTTATGGGAATCTTCAATGATGTTGTTTCTCATCTACAACAGGCTCATCCTGAATTAGGTGTGAACTTTATACCAAGTGCCTGAGCTCATTGTGCTTTTGTATCTATTGGCGATTTCTTATTAGCTCATATGTGTGATGTTTGTACTTGTAGGTGCAAAGCTTCAATGGAGTTCTTCCAAGGCCATCCATATTGATGGTCTTCCTAAATTACCCAAAGACATTGAGCAGATCCCAAGAGGGATTTATGATGCAGTTTTAGGTTGTGTTGTTTCAAATGCCAAGTCTCTCTGGACCTGCAGGTGCTCGATTGAACACTTATGGCATAAAGTTCAAACATTGAAGGAAAATTTGATGAAGGTAACAAAGGAGAGGAATGACTTGCAAGACTATTATGATTTTGCATCTACTAGATTGGTCAGTGAGATTACGTGGCCTACATCCGAGATCACCTATGCACGCTATTGGACAGTCTTGAATAGCAAGGTGCAGGCGACTCGGGATCTAGCTGAATAGAGGGCTCAGATGGATTTATTGAATAGAAAGTGCCATGACTAAAAGTATTTTGCATCTAAAGTACATAAATGGGGCTAGGATCAGAAGGATCATAAGCATCATTACAAGAAATGGTTGAAAGAGGAGTCAGTTGAACGTCGCCGGTTGGAGATGTTCATCGAGGGGTTAGGCTTGTGCTCTTCTTATGGCAAGTTTGTTGAGTGTATGGAAGTGGAGAGATCTCCTGAGAGATCCATTACCACTACCTCTGGGGAAACTTCAACAAGTATGCTTTCTCTTGAACACCCTTCCTGGTCTTCAGTGGACAAGAGTAAAACCTTAGCCAATATTGACCTTGGACTTGAGAAAGACTAGGCATGCGTGCCCAAAGAAGAGATTCTACGGTGCTTGGAAGCTAATCTCAGGCCTTGTTCACCTATGAATGTTTTAGTCTTGTATCATTTTATTGCCTTTAGTCATCATCATTTTCCTTAGTGTTTTTCTCTTTTAATCTTTTTGTTTATTTTGTTGTTTTGTTTTCCTTTTTGTGATAGGGACGTGGTGGTGATGAGGCTGGCCCTAGTGGGACATGAGCTAATGACATAGAGGAGTTTGGGGACCAGCCCCCTCCTAATACTAATGCATGATTTGGCTTGTTAGTCTTGTCAGTCTTGTCATTTGTTTTTTTTTTTGTTCTTCTTTAGTTTTTCAGCTCGTTTTGTTGTTTTTTGGGATGTATGAGAATAGATATAACCATGATCATGGTGTAATATGTCATCATCCTATTGCCATGTTAACACTCCATATTATATATATTTATATATTTTGTTNTAGCAAGATTTTGGTAAACTGGTAATGTATTGTGCTCTAGTTTAAGGCCATTTCAGGCCACACGTATCAGTTTAAATTCATGGTGGACTATTGCACCCTTTTTAAAGAAAATGGGGAGACCGTAGCTATTTCGGTGAATTTAGAAGAACTGGTCATCTCTGACCATGGCTAGTTTAACATCATTGCAGACATTTGGTAGTTTAACATCATTCTAGTTGAGTGATGGTTTGTCTTAGTTTTTGATCTATTTCTTTAATTTTCGTAATTTGCTGTGAAGGGTGGGACATGTAGGCATGATCTTTTATTCACCATCCCCCTCACTGGATATGTCAAATGGTTGTTCAAACCAAGGGATCTCTGTGGGAATGGCTCCTATGTCTACCTCTTCTGATGCTTTCTCTATTTTAGGAAGGTCGTGGGTTGGGGATTGACCGATGTCTGGGGTTTTACTAGTGGTGTCTTGCTTAGGTTTAGAGAGTTCGACCTCTGATCCTTAGTTTGTTCCTACGTGTGAGGAAGTAAGTGATGTTGCTGCATCCCCATGTATGATGATTTCACTGCCCTCATAAGGTAGGTGAATTTCTTGATGGATCGGTGATGATATGGCTTTTAGTTGAGCTAACCAAGGCCATCCCTAAATTAGATTAAACCCTGACATCTCATCCATGACTACGAATTTGGCTGATGTGGGGAACTAATCCCCTACTATGAAACCCAAGGTAACCATACCTTTTACCATGACATGGGAACCATTGAAAGATTTCAAGAATAATGTTATCGTTGGTCGTATTTGCTCCGTGAGGCCCAATCGTTCAATGACAGAAAAAGGTATTACATTTGTTGCCATCCCATCATCGACATGCACCCTATGTATCTTAAATTGTTTAACTTGTATTGTTATAAACATAGGGGTGATAGTGACTTCTCCCATTTTTTTGTTTCATTTAATGTCATTGGTGTGGAATCCTAGAGATGTGGATCTCGATTCTTGATGTGGAGACAATACGGTGTAAATAGACGGTTCATTCGTAGGAAGGTCTTCACTAATATGGATTGACATCAACATATGCACTAGAGCTTCCTGATGTACCAGGGAGGTCATCACTAGGTCATATAGGCTTAGAGAGGTGTTCTTTTGTTTTAAGGCTTGTGTAACTTGGATCAAGGCACTGACCAAGTATTTGCTATTCACAATGGTTTTATCTATTGAGATTTGATCCATTTGACCCAACATTTGTATCTCTCATGGAAGAAATTTTGTGTTATTAACTATAGCTGTTGGGTTCGGGACATTGGACATTCCCGAGTTCTTATCTTGATGACTCGTGCTGGGCTGAGCAATAGTTGGAACCATAGGGACAACATTCAACGGTGTGGGTTTTGGTGGTCCTAACTCATGACCATGACATTCTTTGGTCAGTCTATTGGTGAGGCGTTTGCACAAGGGTCATGATGGAACTGTTGGGGGCTGCACATCAGGATGTTTCAACACTTGGATTACAAATGGAGTGGGTCATGTTTGCGATGGCATGTTTGCTGTTTCCATCGTAGGGTGCATTTGGATGACAAATGGTTTTCACGGTGTAGAAGATGTATATGTGGTAAAGAATTTTGTGGAGGTGTTAGCGTAGACATGATTTTAGTAGGCATATGAATCACAAAAGGCTTTCATGGGATGTCTTGTTCATTTCTGACATGGATGGTGTTAATCACATAGGGCGATTCTTTAGTGTCAAGAGGATCTTTATAGACCCCCATAGACTAATTTTGAGGTCTTACTAGGTTGGCATCATCAAAGACTATCTCACCTCTATCAATCATGCATTGTATGTCTTGTTTTAGGGTGAATAAGTAGTTGGTTCCATGCCCATACTGTTGTTGATACTCATAGAATCTATCTAACCTAAAGCCCCTTGGAACAGGGGGTCCATTAGGTGTTGCCAACATTGGGTTTTTAACCAACTCACAGTATTGGTCATGTTTTTGGGATGCTACATGAGACATTTTCTTATGTTGAATCAACCCAGCCTTTAAAAGTTGATCCAGTAGTTGTGAATGTTTCATGGGTAAGGGCGTGTACTGGGTAGGGTCCTTTCCTTCGAAGGTACGAGTGTGACCCGTGTTAGCAGTTTGGGCAAAGGACGATTCAAGTGTAGGTGTAGGAGCAATTCTTTCATGACTAGTGGGGGTAGCGGGTTGCTTCCCTTTTTGCCCCACATTGTTGGGTCAAGATGTCTCTGCCACTACTGCGATTGTCTTTTTAGACTTTTCCTTATCTTTCCTCGTATGTTGAATTTTAAAAGTTAGGTAACCTAGGTCATGACTTGTTTGTGCTACCTCTTCTATCTTTTGATTTGGACAAACACCTAACTCAAAGTATGAGCATTTAAATAATAGTTTTTTGACTTAAAGAAATCATTCACAGCACTCTTGAGGATTGTAAGTAAATACATTTCCAGGATAGGCTCATGAAGTTCGTTAAGGGAAACACTCCATCTTTGGATGAACTTCTGTATAGGTTCTAATGGTGCTTATTTTATTTGGATTAGACTATCTAGTGTGGCTTTAGGCTCCAGGTTATACTTAAAATGGGTAATGAATTGATGTAACAAATCCTCTAAAGAGGATATGGAGTTACGCAGTAGGGATCGGTACCAGTCTAAGGCTCTTCCAGTTAAGGACATGGCAAACACACGCAAGATTGCATGAGGCCAGGCCTGAAGTAATAGACACTCTAATCGGAATGTAACTAGGTGAGAATTTCGATCTCCCTCTCTATTATACTTGGTCAATTACAGCAATGAAATTCCCTTTGGTAAAGTCAATGGTGGCACTGAAGTGCTAATTGGATCATCTTGATAAAAATCCAACACCTTGACTTCTTTGGTGTTTGCAATTTTGAGGCGCTTTACCTCATTAGCCAATGCTTACATCATTTTTCTAGCCTCTACCTATTCTTGGGCACTAGGTGGACTGGCTGGTTGGTTAGGTTGAGCATGATAATAGTTAGATTATTTTGTGGTTTGTGGGAAAGATGACTGCAGGGTTGTTGATGGTTGTATTTGAGGGACATTCATGGATGAGATTGCAATGGGTGATATGTTGTAGTGAGTTGGTTGATGTTGTTGAATAATAGGTGTAGGACACTGCCCAGTTACAAGTTTTGAGGAAACACCTTGAACCTGTTGAGTTGAAGTAGTGAACGGTGTTCCTTGGAGTTGCACTCATGGTATATAATGAGTAGATGTAGAAGCGGGTATCACCGATGGCATCCCAATTATTTGGAGTGGGAAGGTCACTCCTGTATTAGCTTGATAAGAAAGTTGTTGGGATTGTACTTGTAGAAGAGAGGGTAACATGATGACCGGAGGAATAACTGGGATGGGCACATTGAATTGGATGTTGGTCATAGGGAAAACAGGAATGGGGGTGGGTGCTTCCTGTTGAGAAATAGGTGCTTGAGTACTTTTAAATGCATGAAGAGGCACGGTCTCTCCTGTGAAAGGGTGGAATAATGGGTTCACATAAGTATGAGGACTAAGAGTGTGGTATGAATCCCCATGTTCGAATTGAGCCACGAAATCATCTTCCTCATATCCGTTTTGAGGCTCTATGATGGGTTGCCATGAGGAGCTGGGATATAAGTTCATGATGGGATTCAGAGAGGGGAATTACATCATATGTTGAATGGGTAAATTTATGGCCTCCCTTATAGATGAGTTCATAATGTCGTTTTGCTTCCATTTATATGCGATCAATGAGCAGCTTAGCTTGGATCTTTAAACATATAAAGTTGTATTGTTTGGGGGTGAGATTTTTATATTTGGATTCCTTTCCTTGTAACCTAAGTGATCGATGAGTTGGCCCTTGATGGTTCATCTCTCCAACAGTGACTATGGGTTTAGTTGTGGTCACAGGATTTGAGATTTTGGCATTAAGATCATAAACTAGCAATGCTTTGATCTAGGAAGATTCCATGTGTGTGAATGGCTTGGCTAGCTGGGTGTGTATTAGTAACGTGATCTAACTCATAGCATGTGCAACTAGCTTTAGAATGATCAAGCTCAACATGCGCAAGCTTAGCATGCGTGATAGGGTTAGGGTGACCAAGATCAACATGTGCAAACTCAATGTGCATGATAGGATCAACATGAGCAATCTCAGCATGCGTGACAGGATCAGCGTGAGCAAGCTCAACGTGCGCAAGCTCAGCATGCATGACAAGGTCAGCGTGATCAAGCTCAGCATGCGCAAGCTCAACATACATGACAGGGTCAGTGTGAGCAAGCTCAACATCTATGACAAGGTCACCATGAGAAATCTCAGTGTGCACAAGCTTAGCGTGCATGACAGGGTCAGCCTGAGCAAGCTCAGTGTGCATGACAGGGTTAGTGTGAGCAAGCTTAGCATGTGCAAGCTGATCCGAGTTTCAATGTTTAGCAGCATTAGTTGGGTTTTGATTTCAGTGTTTGGCTTGTGACACATTTGAATAGATCTACATGGTGTTTGAATAGGTAGCGTGATTAACATTTCCACAAGATGATAGACAAGGTGGGCCCTCCTTCTAGTACCAATTTCTATACCTTCCGAAATTGTTGGCGTAAGGCTGGAGAAAAATGAACGTCAAGGAATCTACGGAGAGATATAGATGACCCTACCTTCACATGAGGGCAAGAAAGAAAAAAAAAAGGCTGAGTACCTTGGATGGTCTTCACGTAAATCAACCAAGGACTTCCCCGAGTGTAAGGTACAGCTTGCTCTGGGGTTATCGTAACAAATGTAACACGAGTATGTAAACAGAGCGTAGATGTAATGTAAGAATAGACCAAAATAATGCAAATGTAAAACAATGAACCAGAAGAATATAAACAATGTAATGAATCAGAATAATGTAAACAATGCAATAAACCAGAATAACGTGAATAATGCAATGGAAGACAAAAGACTGTATTATATTGATTTACACAATGAAGTGCACTGGTCAAAATGTAGTTGCATGTGCAGATGGAAGGTCAAGCATCAAGCCCTGGGATGAAGGATGAAGGATGAAGGATGAATCATTTGCGGATGCTCAACTGCTAGGGGTCGCGTGCACTCAAGTGCCCAAGGTTGCTAGTCAATGCTCTTTAGGTCATCCTTTTTGCAAAATTACCAAACCCCATTTATGTTAATGAATAAGGTATTTATACCTTTTTCTAGGCTCAAGAATAGGATTTATGAATGAGATCAATGGTTGTGGGATGAGGGAAAAATAGATCGTGTGAGAGATGTTCGATGTACAACTACATATGAACTGGACGTATGTAGGCAGACTATGTTCTAGACTGGATGCACTGTATCTTACAATGTGTATTGATTTACATTACACTCATTCATTGAAGCATAAGAGCTTGAGAAGCTCACAAATGTTGCAAATTTACAATAAAATAATAGTGTACAACAAGAGATCTTGGTCCTAGTTCGCTTGGAAGTTCCCAATCCATGAACTAGTTGCTGCAGGATGCCAACATGAGTGATCCTATGGCTATTTTAGATACTTTTTCTTCATCAAGACTACTAGCATGAGTTGATTTTGTCCTAGCATGCCCTCAATGTTTTTTTGAAGTGCTCTAGGCCATTTTTGATAGCTCACGCTGGGCTCATGTTGTTAGCATGACCTCAGCATGACCTAGGCGTGAGCAAGCTAGGATGGTTCATTTCACACCAAATTTTTATTTTTGAGACCTGTCTTTCAAGTGTAACTACTACCTGCCCTTAGGGGCAACCTGCATGCTAAATTTAATTATATCTGTGTCTTGATTCAGGTCATTTTGGTAGCTCATGCTAGGCTCACACTGTCAGCATGACCTGGCCGTGACCTAGGCATGAGCAATGAAAATGAACATTTTCAGAGCTGAAATCTAAATTTCTAGAGGCCGAAACTCTAGAACTTTAGATTTCTAAAGGCTAAAAATGAACATTTTCGTGACCTAGACTGCCAACTGTTTCTAGTATGATTCCTAGGTGGTGTAATGCTCTTGTGAGAAGAGGAAGAAGACATTGTATCTTATGATTGTGCTATTTAACCATTATATAAATTTTTTTTTAATTAACCCTAACGGTTTTTTTAAACTCCCAACGATGTGAGTGATCTCCTATATTCTACTTAGCGCACAAACACTTAGTCCCTGGCAACGGCGCCAATGATGAGTGGCAAGGTACCCCTACACTAAACCATACGAATCCGAGCGTAGCACGTGCGATCCAGTTGAACTTCATAGACTAAGTGCCTACACACCTCATGAAACACTTAGGGTTAATCATTCGTTGTCTTCCCAGACTTACTTGTAGTTGTCACGGTGTATGGTTAAGTAAGTCTGAGGTATATGATTTTTATGTATTTTCTGTTTGTCTCCTATGCTATTGAGTTGAAGGGTGAAGAGACTAATTAGATAACTCTAACTAACTAACTAAGCCTTGATTAACCTAGTGTCAGCATCCATTCCCACTTACCATTCACACCCTGAACTAATGCAACCTTGGTTACCAAACGCTAGTCATTGCTAGCATCACCAAGCGTAAAGCACGTGCTCGAAGTGGTCATACTAAGGCACTTAACTAGGAGAGAATGGTTGATAGAGATTTAATAACTAATAAATCATTTAAATGACAAATAATAAATAACAATAAATAAAATCCTAATTAGCCTATTCCATGCACTGTAAGGTTTATCCAAGAAGTTCGTCTTTATTTCCGTACACAAACTTGTGTTCAGGTACAATGTCTGCTCGAATAAAGATCCATTCACTTTGGAGTTCCTACTGTGGGCACATGGAAATTAATCTATCTCCGGAGGGGAAAAATTGCTAAAGTTTCACTATGGTCTAGGCCTAGATTGGGAAACAAGGGAGAGCCACCTCTTATTTATAGACTTGGCGGTGCACTGCGATATCGCGTCCCATCAATTAGTATTTAGGTTCTAAGATTTAATGTTTATGGTTCTTAGAGTTTAGGAATTTTTAGAGTTTTAAGGTTTAGTCTTTTTAGTGTTTATGTTTTGGGGTAATTCAAGGTTTTGGGTTTTCGAGAATTTTGGGTTTAGGATTTAGGTTTCAAGTGTATGATTTAATATATAGAGTTATTAAGGTTTAGCCTTTAGGCTTCTTTAGGTTTAGATGTTTTTAATGTTTTAGGGTTTAGGATTTAGGGATTAAGATCTAGGATCTAGGGTTTAGGGTATATGGTTTAAGATTTAGGAATTTTAGTCTTTAGGTTTTATGATTTTTTATGGTTTAGTGTTTAGCATCATCAAGGTTTAATGTTTAAGGTTTAGGATTTGTTAGGGTTTAATATTTTTTAGGGTTTAGTGTTTAGGTTTTTTTATTATTTAGTGTTTAGAATTTACGATTTTTATGGAGTTTAGTATTTAGAATTTAAAGTTTATGGTTTTTAGAATTTAGGATTTAGGATTTTAGGGTTTAAGGTTTGGGGTATTTTAGGGTTTATGGAACCTAATTTTTTTGATTTCCTAATTTTCAAAAACTTGGTAGAAACTAGCTCTCAGCCTAGATAAATAAAGGTCTATATCATTTTTATAATTTCATTACTAATGTTGATGTAGGAATCAAGTGCATAGGTTGGACTTTTCTTCTATGTTGTTCAATTATTAAACAAAAAATTGCACCTACCAGTAGGGGCTTTGGAATAATTAAATAATTACAATATAAGTACATCCAATATATATAGTCCAATAAAAAATTTATAACTTAGCATTGCCCACCAAAATTAAATTCATGACTTTGAGTTTTCAAAGGATAACACCTCATAGTTTGCACATGATAGTAAGACCATGTCATCAATCCTTGCATCTCCAATTCATAATGGGTTGTCATTATGAGAATAAAATTATCTTCATATATGCCTTAAATATCCTTCTACCCTATGAATTTGAAAAACATTTCCTCAATAGTGTTTAGTGTTTTTGGATTAGGGATTAGCGATTAGTATTTAGGTTTTAAGATTTAATGTTTAGGGTTTTTACAGTTAGGGATTTCTAGAGTTTTAGGTTTTAGTGTTTTTAGTGTTTATGTTTTCAAGTATTTTAAGGTTTTGATTTTTGAGGCTTTCTGGTGGTAGTTGATTCTCCCACTCATGTTACTACCACTTTTGGGAAGGTAAGCATTGCTACATTTTCATAGGAGCCACCCACATGGATTGATGTCGATGAAAGAAACATCTTAACAATTGTTAATCTCAAGGAAGTGAATTGGCCTACATGACTAAGGACTAAATTCACCATCATCTAGAGGTTGTTCTTTGGAGCTTCCCTGTAGAAGATACTACTCCAAAATATTCCTAAGTGATGAGCGACAGGTATCCCTACACTCAATCATATGAATCACAAGCTTTCATGCACAATCCAATAAAATTTTGTGGATGAGACTAGTTGTGGCATCTAGATCATTATGCTTTGATTATAGTTTGCTATCTTCCCACTTGGACTAGTGGTAGCTTATCATGTATGGTTTAGTCCAAAGTGAGACGTATGATATTTCCTAATTCTATGCTACTCCTAGTGACAAAAATTGATTAACTAATGAATAATGGAAAAATAAGTCTAAGTTAGCCTATGGTGATGGCATCCACTCTTACTTATCTATGCACATCTTGAAATTCATGGAGCTACTTCTAGGATTATCAAGTGTATGTCATTGGTTATGCCAAATGATACATCTCTATGTGACCAAGTATTTACACTTAAACACTTGTGATTAAGGTGTATAGATTTCACTTAACAATAGGAAGAGTAAATAATAATAAATGAAAATGTTTTACTAAGGAAATAATTTAATAATTAAAATAATAATATTAATTTAAGTGGATGCTACAATGATGGAAGTAATCTTGATCTTTATTGCTAGTCATGTAATGTGTCCAAGTATGTCATACTCGAACAAAGGTGTCATACGATTACAAACATCACATTGTGGGCATGCACTAGGAATAATAGAAAGAAAAGAACTAGAAAAATAACTATTTCTAAAATTTTCTAAAATTCTAAGCTAAAAACTATCTCATCTGGAAGCCCAAGTGTAGTATTTATAGGCAAGGTCCAAATGAGGCAACATCAGGTATCTGATGTCACTTATTAGCCCTGATGTTCGTACACAATCCTCGATGTTGGGTACACAACGTTAGGACTTCAATGTTGCATATTCAACATTGGGGCCCATCAAATCACATGTCATCATACCCCCACAAGTTAATGAAAGCTCATCCTTTATTTAAACAAAGATTAGGAACAAGTATTTTACAAAATATTGGGTAGGTATGGGATTATTGATTGACTGCAATAATGGAAAAAATAACTGACTCTTCGCATGTTGTAGTGGTGCAGTACAAAAATGGGACACATTATTACAAAACAAGATAAGACAAAACAATACTGGAAGGCTCATGTAGTGCTTAGAGGTGGTGGATCTTCCATTGGTCACTTCCCTTTGTCGTTAGGCTACTGAAATTTATAACGGTTGAGTAAGACCTACAATTTTTCCTCCCCTATCCATGGGTCATGCACTATCCAAGTTATTGTGCCGATGTGTTCTAGTGCTGATACATCCCAAGGACATGGAAATTGTGAAAACATTTAATTTTCCTTGTTGTACCAAGCCATGAATTATTGTTGTTCCTCCTCAAAGGCCCTAGCTTTATCCTTTAGCTCATGATAGTCTTTTAGTCTTTGAGCCAGTTTTGAGGCTACATCTCTCTATCCCTAGTAGCTAGCTTTGACCACCTTTAATTCTAAGTTTTCCACTAGTAACTTTTACAACACATCCTTCCAATCAACAAACTCCTTCTCATACAATGTGTAAGTGGTCACCACTTACTTCTCTAACTCGCTTCTAGGATGACCTGCTATTAACATGGTAAGGTTAGCATATTTGAGGTTAGCGAAGGCCATGCATTCTTTCAAATCTTCTATCTATAGGTCCTTATTTTTAACTTCTTCTTGGTGGACCATGGCATAATTGTCCAAAATGGCCTACCATTTAGAATTTTGTGCTACCAAGAAGTTGATGTTGACCTTGTTCATCTTGATTTCCTTCTCATTAATTTCCTTGTACATGCCAACCTAGTTCTAAAAGTGTTCTTTTAGCTTTTCATGTTTTTTGGCCTCATTCTTTCATGCATTGATCTCATTTGCTATCTTTTTTCGAATAGCATGTACCTCCTCCACAGAGAGGGTACTATTTTCTTGGGCCAATCAACCCATATCTTGGTTGATCCTCACCAGTTGTTCCCTCAACCTATGGACACTCTCTTCCAAGATGTTCTTTTGCTTTTCCACTATGGTCAACCAAGCATTCTCTTTAGCAAGCTAATTATTTTCTTCTTGAATAGTGATCAATGCCTTCTTATGCACATGAGTTTATGCATCTACAGGAAAGGCATTCCAGACTACCATCTTCTTTTCTTACTCAATAGCTACTCTCTCATTTTCTAGCTTAGTAACGTCCTCTGTTTGAAACTTCTCTAGTTGATTTGGTGTAATGAAATGGGTAGGATCCCATCATTTAGCATGTAGGGTAGCCAACTCTTCTTGTAATCTTTACACCTTAGCTTTTGCATGCTCTACCTTGACCTCAGTCGTGACAAAATTTCCTTTTATAGTGATGAGATATGATTGTGCCATACTAACATCATTGGGGATGTTGAATAGTGTGATCATCACTTGACCTATTTGCAGAAAATGATGAAGTACATCCTCATGCACTGTAAGAGTCATTGAGGTCCCAACTAGCATTTGTGCATTTCTTATCCTTGCCAAATTGGTTGGAGTCACAACAAGAACATTGAATGATTCCATGATGTGATTAATGATCATCTCTACTGTGCCTACTGCATCCTCATGTTGTAGCATCATGACTGTGGCAACTTCTCTAGTCTTCGAAGTAACCTAAAAGGATGTGGTGTTCCCAAAGATTTGGAATGATCATTGGGATCCCTCTCCTTCTAATTGAATCAAGATCTTTCCCCTTGTTGGATTGACTAATATGGTGGGTCATATAGTATTTTCCATAACCTAGAAGAGATTATCCTTATTCTTGCTCCCCCAATTGATAATCTCGGCGATTCTTTGCAAGTGGCTCATTGACGATCTGTAATCGTAAAATAGTGGTAGTGGAGCTTGTGCTTGTAGGTGCTACTCTAGCTCTTGTTGCATTTCCATTATTGGTTTTGCCTCCTTTTCATATTCTTGTTTCTCACTAGAATATTTTCTTGGTGTTGCAATTTTGAGAAGCTCTACAAGGGAGGCATGTTAAGTCTTTCGAAGGATATCATTGGTATAACCTAATATTCCTATGTGCTTGCATAGATTTCTAATTAGATAGGGAAATGAAAGTGTTGGTCTATCTAATTTTTTTTCTTCAAACTGCCACTAGATTTCTATGAAATAGTATTGAGAAAGGTTAATTAAAAAATTTTCCATTAGAATGGCACTTTCTCTAGCCACATAAGTGAAAATGTGATTGAGCCCTTTGGTGGGGAACAAGTGGTATGTATCGATCTTGAAGTAAGTTATTTCTTCCAAGGTCATCTCATGATATGATTTATCTTCTTTGTCATATGCCCATTTTAGCCACAATCTCTTTATTTTGGGGTCAGATCTAGTAGAGAAGTGAGCAAGTTTGGCCCCTTCATTGGGTAGGTTGAGATTTGTAGCTATATCTTTCACTGTGTAAGAGACATTCACCCCATAGATGTTCATAGTGGTACATTCATCCTTATTGTGCTAGAATTGATAGACTTCCCCTAGGTACCATTCACCACTGTCAGAAAAGATTAACCATAATGGAGATGCTTTGAGTTACATTTACACTACTTCAAACGTGAATTCCATGAATGGGCTAATGTTCATTTCCACAATGACCAAGGCCAATGTGGACATTTTTAGGATGGTAGCAAGGCAATCAGGAGGCAACGTGAGACGTTGTCCCTATTCAGGAGCTAGTACTTCTATCACCTCACCTTGGGATGATTGCTTGGTAGGAAGGGCCTCTTGATGAATAATGAAAGATTGCACCTCCTATTCAACATGTTTCTCTTGTCCTCCTTATTGGCTGTAACCACCAAATTGATTCTTAATGGCTCTCTATGAGCATTCACCTTGAGCACCTCTTTTTGGGGCCATCTACAATCAAATAAAAACCAAGCATTACCAAGCTAATTTTTATTATGATCTATCAACTCATACCTTACTCAAAACCTTAGTTCATTAAGCTCATAATGCATATGATTGTAGGGTTAAGAAAATTTTCAAGAAATTCCCCAAAAAGTATCTATCTCTTCTATGACCCATCGCAACTAGGTTCTTTTTCCATTATATGTGGCTTAAAATAATGGTTTTAAGCTTGAGGGTTAGAAGAATTGGACATTGAACATGTTATTGTTAATGATTTTTCATTATAAGTTCTATATTTTTTAACATTCTTATGATTTGAATACCTTCCAAGTGATAGAAAATTTTAACAAATCGATGCAAAGTTTGCACACACACAGCCCCCATGAGTGAGTTGAACACTTTGGGGTTAGATATTGCAAGTGGAAGATGAAGATGCAAAGCTCTATGTCACGAGAAAAAATTGCAACAACTCCCCCAATAGAAAATGAGGTAAATGAAGTTAATGTTGCATGGGAATCAATTATATATACTTTTTTTGAGACCCGACATTAGGTACACAATGTTGAGGACATGATGTTGGGTCAAATCCAATGTTGAGATCCAAAAATTCTAATTTTTATGGGTCCAAGGTATATGCAAACTAAAACTCATGGTTGGATTGGAAGGTTGAAAGTTAAATTTTTCCATTTGAATAAGTGAAAAAAATGTATTAGAGGTACCCGAAGTAGGATAAGGTGAATTCTTCACTAGGAAAAGTATAGGAATGAGCAATAAAAAGGGTGCTGAAAGCTTGATTGTGGGACAGATTATGTTCATGATAAGAGAAGTAGTAAAATATAACACTTGGAGTGCATGGAAGGTGAAAAATGATGTGTTCATGTTAAAGAAGTATAAATCACAAAAGCTACATAAGTGGATCCTCCCCAAAGCAAGCTCTAGACTATGATGCCCTTGTGTAACCATGCCTAAAATGTCTATAGGCACTAGAGGAGTTGAATGTAATGCATACTTGTGAAACAAAACACACATTTAAAACCATTGAATTGAGATCATTACTCTATGTTACACAAAACCACAAGTTATGAACATTTAGACAATGAGATGGAATGGATTGAAAAAGGGATCGCATAAATCAAGACACAAGGTGTTGTACCATGGTCATAATGAAACCTTGTGTGTTATTAATGGTTAGATATCCATGTGTCCTTCCAAGATTCAAATCAAGTCCATACAACATTTAGTGACACCACATTGTCTCATCCCATCAACAAACAACCATAAGACTATCATAGTTGCAAGGAGTAACATCACTTGGTGTTTTGTCCATGGGAGAAGTGTTATTATGGCATACTTATTATTTTTATTGTTTTTCTTTGGTGCTTCCAAGAAGTTGCTAGCCTTTAGGCATGGGTTCATGTCTTTCTAGTGGGATCCATAGAATTTTATTTAGTGCAACTTAAAGTTGCTCTTACTTCCATTTTTCATTAGATCTACAAGGATATGGTTACAACCTCATCAACATGATAAAACATATAAAAGTAGCCAAAGAGAATCCCCAAATCCCCTTGATGTCAAACCCTTTACATTTCATCTTGGTTCTACACTCTTCAATCTCAACACAATGGTTATGAAGTTATTTAGAGTTTGGATGATGAAAGAGATTACCATTATGATCAGAGCAAGAACCTCTTATTAATGGAATGGGTGAATGAATCTCATGGTTGCAATGGTCAAACAATCAATCCCTTATGATTTTACAACATAGATAAAAAAACCCACCTCAATGAGCAACATGAGAAATAGCAAGATTACGTACAAGGAAAATTAAAACAACAACTAGAACATGTAGAAAAAATAGAAAAAATAAAAAAATGATAAAAAAATTATAAAATAAGAAGGTAAAAAGCACTTAAAAATCCTGAAGATTAGAATGGGGGGTAATCCCCATGACTAAACATTTGGTTATGACTAGGATTGATAAGTGGAGGAAAAGGATCCATGCATGTATGAAACGTTGGGACCCATTCATGCACTAGCTCCTAGGTGCCTATTAGTGTGTGGTGGATGGGTAGAAAAATTGTTGGTCACACACATGATTGTTATATGTATGGTGGGTTAGGATATGAGGCATGTTAACATTATGGATGCCTGGCCCACTATTGCACATTTGATTATGAGGTAGTATGCATGGATTCATTTGTCTTCCCATATTTGTAGATTCATTGGTTGGATGTGGAATTGGAGGACTGATGGATGATGGCCTTTTTGTACTATCATAGGATGTCAATTTAGACAAGAAAGTTGGTGCACCAACTTGGCCTTGTGCTAGCTAAAATGATGTAGTGGGTTCATGTGTGGTTTTCTTTGGCTGATGACCTTTTCTCTAGAAAGGATAATTTCAGTGTTGTGGTTCAGATGCACTGATGTCAGTGTTCCTTTGCACATCTGTAGCACAAGTGGCACTAGTTTGTTGATATTGGGATGCTAACCCTTCTTGTGTTTTTTGTGGTGGCATATAAGGAGGTGGATTTTGAGAATATTGAGGGTGAGTTAAATGGTAAGAAGCATAATTTTGTGATTCTTTAGGGGATGTCATGTATTTATGGTACTCCAAAGAGTGATAGTAGTGATTTGAAGTGAAGGATGTCAAACTAGTTGGAGAAATAGGATGTTGAACATAATAACCATGCATTTCAGTAGATATGGCTGATGTGGTAGTGGCCTCCCCCACGACTATGATTGTTGCTACTATGGTTGAGGATTGTGTTGAGGCTAGTGGTAAGTCCCCCTAGGATGGTACAATTGATTGTGGAACTATCTATAATCACCTTGTGGCAAAGGAAGTCTCCTGGGCATGTTCTTTTGCACAAATTTTGGATTTAATACACCTTCCCAATCCTCCTATAGATGCAACAATATGAGGCACTAGCCCTTTGGGTGGTCATATATGCATAGGTCAAATCCGTCATCTGTGCTTGTAGTGGAGTTTTTAGCATCACTTTTGTCAATCACTTTTCTCATCTGCCAAAAAGTATTCCTAACTATTTCTTGGTTCTGTGTCCTTTGTTAAGTGTGATCACTTGGCTTATTGTTTCATAATCTTCTCCACAACTATTTCAACAATATTTTTATGTTTTCATTTACCCATTTATACATCATTTTGAATTTTTCTTCTAGATTATTAATAGACTCCTATATTAGCAAAGTTTATTGCAAATTCACCTTATCAATGGTAATTTCATTTTTCTTATCATAAATTTGAACCTCCTTCAATGAAAGAGTTGGGCCCCATTGATGTTTTTTAACATTCTCTGATTTACACATTTCTTCTTCTTCTTTCTCCATATGCTCTATTATCTCTTTGACTTGATGGGCTTGGAGCTCATATAGTTTCCTTGGGGCATACATCCCAAGGGTCACCCTTGTTTCACTATGAAGCCCATCTATGATGTGGTAAAGTTGCTCTTCCTTAGAGAAACCATGGCTTGGGCATTGATTCAGTAAGTCATAATATCTATCTAAGGCCATGTCCAAGGATTCATGTTATTCTTGTTTCCACTCTTGGAGTTGTCTCCTTAGATTGGACGCTCTCTTATAAGTTTAGTATCATTTTTTGAAAATTATAGCATTGTAGACCATCATCAAATTGAGTTTAGTCTCAACGATATCTACCACACATTGGCTTTTTCAATTAGTGTCCTAGGAAAGAGCTTGAATTTTTTCCATTCACTTTCAATACTGTAGTAAGCACATGAATCATGGAAGGCTTGCAAATGTTGTTGCAAATCTAAATCATAAAATCTTGCAAACTTAGAAAGATTATTCATGTTAAGCTTAGGTAGCTAACTCTTTTTGCGATGCTTGCGAGATATCTTAATGACCTTTGTGATATGCATTAGGCTCTTAGTGACCAATAAGGGTTCACTTTCACCAAAAAAATCATTAGGGAAATTTCTATGTTCATGGTGTCCTCTTTGACTTTTCTCATGGGTTCCATTCCAATTTTTAGTTTTACCCTTTAATGGAGCTCTATCTCCATACCTATGTTCATCTTAGAACTAGACATTGAGGGGAAAGAGGAAGATGAGGAACTGGAAGAGTTTCCATGGCTTCTATAGTATTTTCCAAGGTTTCTTAATTTATCATTTCTAGTTTTTAAGAAGGCCTTAGGCCTTGAGATCTCCTTTAAACTAGGACATACATCATCTTCTCCAAGATTTTTTACCTTAGATGAATGTAGTCTTTGAGTGTCATCAGGGTGGTCATGATCATAAGAAACCCTTGCATAAGATTCGTCACTCCAATCTTCTTCATCATATATCTCATTAGTTATCTAATGCCTGTGTTCACTATACAACGCATACTCACTTCCATTTGAGAGAGACATTGTTCTTCATTTATGGTGTGTGTGAACTAAGAGTTTTTGAATGATATATCATTAATTCCTTTACAACAATATTGTATAATATCACTAATCTAGATAACTATCACCATCCTCAACAATGGCTCCAATGATAAGCACTGAGGTACCCCTATGCTCAACCGTATGAATCACAAGCGTTTATGTACAATCTGATCAAATTATGTGGATGGGACTAGTTGTGGCATGTAGATCATTATGCTTTGATTGTAGTTTTCTATCTTTCCACTTTGATTAGTGGTAGCTTGTCATGTATGGTTTAGTCCAAAGTGAGGCATATGATATTTCCTAATTCTATGCTACTCATAGTGATGAAAAGAGATAAATTAATTAACTAATTAATAATGGAGAATAAGTCTAAGTTAGATTACGGCTATGGTATCTACTCTTAATTGTCCATGCATGTCTTGGACTTCATGGAGCTACTTCTAGGATTACCAAGTGTACATCATTGGTTATGCCAAACAATACATCTTTGGGCAACCAAGTATTTACACTTAAATGCTCATGATTAAGGCATATGCATTTCACTTAATAATAGGAAGAGTAAATAATAATAAATGGAAATGTTTAACTAAGGAAAGCATTAAATTATTAAAACAACAATATTAATCTAAGTGGATGCTGCAATGATGGAAGTAATCTCGATCTTTATTTCCAGTCATGTAATGTGTCCAAGTACATCACACTCAAACAAAGATATCATATGATTACAGACATCACACCACAAGCATGCACTAGGAATAATAGATAGAAAACATCATCATGTCTTTTGTTTATTTTTGTTATTGATGATGTTATGTCTACTTCTGGCCATCGATTGTTGTGAAATAGTTTATTATATTTGTTTTACTATTGCTACATAGTGTAGCTATGGCTATTGGACTTTTGTTTATTTTATATGGCATTGTTGATTAGACCTTTTCACACTATGTGACTGTGGATGTACGTTATGGATATTTTGTTGTTATTGTTTTTTTATCATCTGTTTATATATTTTAATGTTTCTAGCTTTATGCATTTTTACATTCTACATTTTGTTTCATGTTGTGTGGCTACATTGAGCTACATTAATTAGAAAATACAATCTTAATGTGATGGTTTGGTAAAGTGAAAATGAAAATTTATGGCAATAAAAATGTAAAATAAGGCATAATGGCTATCAATGGGTTATAAAAGTATTGTCAATTTTGGGTCATGATGGGCCATGACATTTTGAAAGTTTTACGCCTTAGCGAGTCTTTGTGTTAAAAGTAAAAATTTTCAAGTTTTGTATTTTAAAATATAAAATTTGAAGATTTTTATGGTATCTTTTATGTTTATGTTTAAGAATAGAGAAGGCATAAAATGGTAAACTATAAAAAAGAATGAACTATAGGCTATATGCAACATAAAGTTAAAAAAAAAAAAGAAAAATAAGGTAACATAAAGTGGTGTGTGTAAATAATGTTTAAACTAAGCTATGAAAGAAAGAGAAGAACGATGCATGGTTATGGGTAAAAGGGAAAGTGAATAGAAAACACATGTTAATTATGTAGGTGTTTCCTACTCTTTGAAAGGTTAGGATAGATGTAGGGTATATGTTACATGATGTTGTGTTCTCCATTTTCCTCACTAATCATGTTGAAGAGGAGCTCTTTCCATGGTTCATTCATGATTCCATTGTTGTTGGTTTTGATCTATTTTGCTCTAACAAGCTTCAAGAATTCATTATTCATGGTAAAATTTTCTTTCTAAAATCCACTTCAAATTTTTATTCTACATCAACATTGTTCACTACCAAGGGAACCACACTATCACTATGAATAATTATTTTACCTCCCTCATAAGGTAGGTGAATTTCTTTGTTGATGGATAAGGAAATTACTTGTATCTTAGCTATCCAAGGCCTCCCAAGGATGAGATTGAATCTTGGTATATCTTCCACCATTAAGAAATTGGCTATTATGGTGAATTATTCTCCCACTATGAGCCTTTTACCACAACTCAGGATTCTTTAAAGGATTTGAAAGTGGAAGTTGAGGTATACTACATTTGGTCTATTATATCCAAATGTTTTAAAATGGTATAGGATATAATGTTAGTGGCTACCCCATCATCCATGTGCAACTTATGTACATTGTATTATCACTATCACGAAACACTAGTATCATTGACTTCATTTGTTTCTTTGATGAAGGTGGTACCATCACCATACCAAAGGTCTCTTCACTAGTGGGGATGTCCTTGCTAATTGGGATTAAAGTTAACATTTTTACTAGGGCATCACAGTGAATAGTAGAAGTTATTACCAGGTCATATAGACTTAAAGAGGTATCCTTTTGTTTCAAGAACTATTTGATCTATTCCATGGCATTGAGAAAGTCTTTGTCATTGGTTGCTAGTTTCTCATTCTTGTTGGCTTTAACTTTCTCCATGCACCCTAGGATGAAAACTTCATATTTTAGCAGGTATAGTTTGATCTCTTTTTCCTTCAATCGTGGCTTGGGATCCTTCCTAGGTTTATTGGTTGAAGTGAATTGAGTGTTAGAGTTCATGGCAATGGATGAGATGGAAGACAACTTCAGCGAACCCATCTCCTTTCATGCCTTGTCTTTCTTATTATATTTGTTTTTTGGTCTCAGCATAGGCTTCTTGTATTATTTAGTTGGTGATTTCTTATGGTTAGATTACAAAGAAGTCATTGCATTAGCCACCACTAAAGGACATTTTTTGTTTATGATTGTTGGTTCAGTTGTAATGGGAGGAGGTACTCTAATCATAAATGATTCACTGGAAGGAATTGATGATGGTGCCCTTAGAAAAAATGGGGACCTTAAACTAGATGAAGTTGAAGGATCCTTTTTTTTGTGAGGAGACACTCGAATCAGGAATGATTCCAATGTAGGCCTAGAGTTGTGTCTCACATTGAATGATGCTATGGTGTAAGGGCTATTGTTGGCATTCAATGAGTCTTTGTAGACCTACATGGATTGGTTCTCTGGCCTAATTGGTTTAGAGGCATTGAGCACTAGCTCACCATTGTCCATCATTTTCTGCAAGTAATCCTTCAAGGCTAGGAAAAAATCCATATCATAACTTCGTAGTTAATGATAGTGATAGAAATGGTTAAGTTTAAAGTACTTAGGTACTAGTACTAGTGGATCACTCTTGGTTTCTAGAGTGGGTTTCTTTGAAATCGCACATAATTGATCATGCCTCTTGTGGAAATTCTCTCTCATTTCTTTATACTTGATCCTCCCACTCTTTAGCAACAAGTTAAGGAGTTCAGACAATTTTAGGGGTAACTTAGTATACTTTGACCAATCTTTTCTCTTGAAGTTAGTTCTTGTTTTGCTTGATGTAGTGGACCCAGATGATGATGGTTGGTTGTTTGTGGTAGGGGCCTTGGGTTGATTCTTTTTTGGATCTCTCATAGTCTTATTTTCTTTCACCATAGTGGCCATGGCTATAAGTTTGTGCCTTCCCTTCTCCTTGTCCTTCTCTTTGTGTTGATTTTTATGCATCACATAGGTGGAATCATGATTTACCTTGAAAACATTCTCTATGTTTTTGGTCTAAGAGAATACTTGACTAAGTGACCATATCTCTAGGTAATAGAGCTTGAACATAATAAAGTCATTGAACACAACCTTGAAGCTGGCTAGAAGGTGGATTTTGGCTATCGGTTCTGGATTAGATAAACTTCTAAATCAATTCAAGGGACCCCTATTTGATATTCGTCAATTGTTCTAGGATGGTTTCTAATTTTAATATGTACTTGAAATGGTTCACAAATTATGATTTGAAGTCCTCAAGTGAGGATATAGATCCTTGGGGCAATGCATGGTACTAGTCTAATGTCTTCTAAGTGAGAGACATAGGGAACCCTCACCATTATATTTAGTACATTATGATATGAAAATGCTTGGGAAAAGAGTTATTTATGGGACAATAGGATTCATAGGATTTTCTTGATTGAAATGCCACTATTTCATAATGTCTTAAGCTTTAAGCTTATGTCACTATTTTGTAATGTCTTAGATTATATGGAATGCTTGATCTAAGCCATAAGGCATCCTTGTGGATTGTGGTGGTTGTACCTAAGTTTGTGGTGTAAGCTAAGAGGCTTGTGGCCTCATGATGGGTTTCATGATGGGAAAGAGAGGTTGTACAATAGTTATTGTAGGAGGATTGAAAAATGAGGAGGTCTATGCTAGTACTTGTAGGAGAAAGGGAACAAATGATGTGTGTGACACTTGGGTAACTTGGGGTTCCATTGTGGGGCCTATTGGCATAGACAATGGATGTGAAATGATCAAGAATACTAGTAATGACCATGCAGATCAAGGCTATTTGGAAAAAGGCATAGAAGAGAAGAGTGGCACTGATTGGGGTACCATTTGTACCCGATGTGCCACTATGACAAGTGCTAGTCGAAACATGATAGCATAAATAGGAGATGTCTTAGTGACTTTTCCTATAAAAGTGGTAGGAGAGGTCAATATGTGTGTGACATCTTGGGAAGTTGACTATTGGATAAGCCTTTCTAGGAAGTTTTCAGATTTGGGTTCATCCTCAAACTCATCATGAGCTTCATGACAACCCTTTGAGCTTGACTTCTTGTCTTTCATATCCATATTAATTAATTAAGATAGGATGCATGTTTGAACATTACTTAAAGTTATTTTATCTTATGAGGAAAGAATGTAATTCTCATTGTGGTGGATCAACTCATACTCACATTTGGATTCTACCTTCCCATGTGGAATGAGCAAGCTGGCTTTTATTTTCCCACAAATAAATTATAAAAATTTTCTTCTATCAGAACACAATCGTAGCTTCAATCCCTCTATCTAAGCAATTACCTACAGTCAACTATCATTTCATATTTTAGGTCATAGACCCTCACTATGTCTTAGCTTGATGTCATGTCTATTAAATTAATGGGCAAAATTATTGACTTGCTAAAAGACATTAACAATGATTTGAAATTTAGTTTAATAATTTTTAATGAAAAAAATTGTTAATTAATTAATCTAAAAATTCCAATAAGTAGAATTTCCTAATGTGTAAATGGTTATGATTGGACATTTGTTGGAATTGCAATTGTAGACATAGTGCAAGTTGCAATAGCACTAGTGTGCACTGTACTTAGGAAAACATGAGGGTTTTAATGTTGGTAAAACCAAAAAAGATAGCTTTTCTAGAAAGGGCCATAGTGGAGGGAGTAACTAATCAATTATTTTACCCAAAAAACATTGCTGGGAATACCCTTTCTTAGAAAATGTGCATTGATTTTTAAAAAGTAAATGTAAAATATTGGGTTTTCTAGGA
The DNA here is from genome assembly GCA_015680685.1 of Gnetum montanum. Classification (NCBI taxonomy): domain Eukaryota; kingdom Viridiplantae; phylum Streptophyta; class Gnetopsida; order Gnetales; family Gnetaceae; genus Gnetum; species Gnetum montanum. Next base: position 924,038 of record MNCI01007215.1, read on the forward strand.
ACTACCTTGGAATTTTGTGAGGGGCTATGTTGGAATTTTCCATAGAATTTCATAACAGGAAGGTTGACTAATTGCATTAGAGCTATGTTGGCCTTTGGAATAGACAAAGGCAGGTTTCAACAAGGAACAGTGGTAGGTTTTGCTAGCTACTAGAATGACTTTGAAAAATCTAGTAGCTGCTATGAAAGTTTTGAGAACATTTGAATCAGCTGCATCATATATGCTAGGTATTGGTTGCAAAAAATGGATAGTAGTGTTGGTTTTCTTGATATATTTTTTGTATGGATTCTAAGTTTTAAAACTTGCAAAAAATTGGTTTTGAAAGGGTGGATCAAATTTGATGAAGAGAATGAGTAGAGGCCCTTCCTCTAGCACTAGAAACTATAATGCCTAAAAACTCTTAGTTGCCCAAAAATTGAAAATTCCATGTGAAATAGCTTAAACTTGGATCCCAAGGGCCTTTAAAAAAGAGGATCCAAGGCACCCTGGATGGTCTTGTCAATGACCTAAGAACTCAGGTAGTGCAAATATGGTAATAAACTTAAATAAAAATTCAAATTCAATTAAAAAGAAAGTGTAGGAATTAATTGTGAAATGAACTTGGACAACAAATTAACTAAAAACTTTATTACATTAATGAAATATTGAAATGTATGAAAGTTTAAAGTTGGACAAATTATGTGACCAAATGCATAAGGAGTTTGCTCAAATGAAGCATGAAGCCTATTGAAGCCAATAGGTTGTGTTCTATAGTTATCCCCGTGATATAGGTACTTCTTGACTTCAATTGTTAAAACTCCTTGGTGGTTTTCAGGTTGGATCTATAGTGTTGGTGAACAAGGGGGTAACTAATGTGTTTGAGTTTTTGGTGATATGGAACTACACTAAGAGTCTTAAATGCATAGGTAATTGTTAAATTTCTTTAAATGTCTTTTAAAATGACAAAGGTTTTAGGAGATTAAAGTTGCAAAACGTGGAATCAAGAAAATCATTTTTTCTTGTTGAAGAAATATTCATGCAACCTTTTTAATACATTCAAATTTGGCTTTTATAAAATATATGATTCCTAATTTTTAGCTGCACAATTCTACCATGATTGCTAATAAATTATTTTGATTTACAAGTGTGAAAATCCATGATTTCCAACATACCTTTCTATTTATGGTAAGTTTTGATGCACATAGGTTACAAAAACCATGCACTTTTCTAACAACATTGGAATTGTTGAAGCAACGTTGGAATTATTAGTGCAATGTTGGCATTTTGGGAGCAACATTGGCTTTGTGGGACCATGTTGAAAGTGTGGAATCCTCACTAAAATTTTTTCATCCATGCTAACTATGAGGAGCCATGTTGGCCATCACTGCATCCATGCTAGGATTGCTGTAATTATGCTAGTCATTTGTAGGAAAATGAAAATCCAACATCTCCAATGCTAGGTGTAGCTAGTTCCAATGTAGTTGTGGCTATGGCCAATATAAAATGCATGAAAATGCCAAATTTGGTAGTTACCAAAGCATTTTCATTTTTTTCCAAGCCCAAATATAGACGTGGCATAGCTTTTTCCACTTGAGAAGTGAGGCTATGATAACTTATGAGGCATTGTTCAACCCCAATAGTTCAAGTATGTGAAATTGGAGGTCATGGACTACAAACCTCACATGTTACAATGAAAGTTTTGCCTCAAGTGTAACAGTGAAGGTTACAATGACAAAAAGGTTTCCACATGAATTTTCTCAATGGTATTTCAATAATTAGTTGCATAGGTTGGAATTTTGTTCTATGCTCTCTAATAATTGAACAAATAAGTTTACTTTCTAGTAGTGGTTTTGCAACCTTAAAATAATTGTAATATATTCATACCCAATGTATATAGTTCAATCATAACTTTATAACTTGGCCTAGCCCACCAAAAGTAGATTTATGACTTTGATTTTTCAAATCTAGAGTCATACCACTAGGGTAATAACTATTTTTTACACATGTTAGTAAGACCACATCATTTATCTCTACATCTCCAATTAATAATATCTTCTTATTATAAGAATAAAATTATCTTCATCTATGTCTTTAATATACTTCTATCCTACATCATTATATAATATTTTCTTAATAGGGTTTAGGTTTTATGATTTAGGATTTAGGTGTTAGGATCTAGCATTTATGATTTTTAGGATTTCATGATTGTTAAGATGTATGATTTTAGTGTTTAGAAATATTTAGGATTAGGATTTATGGTTTAGGTTTTATGTTTTAAGGTTTATGGTTTCTGATTTTTTAGGGCTTAGGTATTTTTAGTATTTAGGGTTTTTGCTTTTTAAGGTCTAGGTTTTATGGTTTTTTAATTTTAGTGTTCATAATTATATGGATTTATTATTTTTAGGAGTTAAGGTTTATGATTCTTAGGGTTTATGATTTAGGAGCTTTTGGGAATAGTGTTTATGATTTAGGATTTTTTAAGATTTAGTGTTTTAGGATTTTTAAGATTTATAGTTTATGGTTTAGGATTTAGGGTTTATGATTTCTGAGGATTTATGGTTTAAGATTATTTAGGATTTATGTTTTCCTATGAATTATGATTTTTTAGTGACTACGAAATATGATTTAACATTTTTAGAATTTACAATTTAATGTTTAGGATTCAGGGTTTAGATTTTAGATTTATGAGTTTAGGATTTAGGAACTTTTAGGGTTCAAAATTCTGGATATTTTAGGGTTTACTTTTCAAGTTTTTTAGGGTTTATGGATTTTTAGGAAATAGTATTTAAAATTTAAGGTTTTAGGATTTATTATTTTCAAGGTTTTTATGATTTAGTGTTTAGCATTTTTAGGATTTAGGGTTTATGATTTCTAAGGATTTATGATCTATGGCTTTCAATGGTTTAGGTTTTCTTAAGAGATAGGGTTTAGGATGTTTTATGGTTTAGGGAAGCTAATTTTTATTATTTCCTAGTTTTTTTAAAATTGTTACCCATTTCTTGGCCTAGATAATTTTATGTTAATTGCATTACCAATTATGATGTAGGAATCAAGTGCATAGGTTGGAATTTTTTTATGATATCCATTTATTGAACAAATAATTTCACTTATAAGTAAGTTCTGGAACATTGAAATAATTGTAATATAATTATGTCCAATACAGAAGCTCAAATTTTATCACTAAAAAGTCTTTAATTTCTTCCATAATAGTGACCTTGCATCTAAACTTGGTTTGTAAAATTCTAATGATTTTTATAATTACATCGCTTTTTTGAAAGCTATTGCCTATCCTTCTAATTGCTATGACAGGATCATTTTCTTTAGAGAACCAATCCTTAATCTTTTCTCCTTCCTTCATTCTAAGCTTGTCAAATTCACTTGCAATACTAAGAGATTTAATTGTTTAAGTATAGATATGCCCTCATAAGTAGCCTCTAAGGTTTTCTATATTTTCTTAGCAATTTTACAACTAGCTATTATATTAAACTTATATTTATTCAATGCAAAATATAAAATAATTTGGATTTTGAGTCATACATGAACTTATCTATTTCTTTGGTAGTCCACTTGTTTCATGGCTTGAGTGCTTTTGAGTTGCTGTTGATGGATGGTGTGTAACCTTCAAGAATTAACTCTCATACTTCAAGTTCCATGGATTCAAATAATCCTTACATCCTTGCCTCCTAGTTTGCAAAGTCAAATCCATTAAGCTTTCATGTCTTTGTGTAAAATGTCCCCTCCATAGTTCATTCTTGAAACTTAAAGCATGAACTAGAGAGTACTGGGCTCCAATACCACTAAGGATTGAGAACATAGAATGTGGTTATATAATTTTTCCAATTTAAAATGTTGTAGCCACCAAAACATACATAAATTTTATGTGATTCTCCAAATGGGACACATCAATACTAGAGTGTAGAATATATGCACACCTCTATACTTTTTTTCATCAAAATCTAGTTTGAAGGACACCATACCCTATATATGCTTCGAGGTTCACTCTAGAGTGTCTAATTACCATGAAACCACTCAACCCTGAAAGATCTTCACAAGCTTAAAAATGTGATTTAGAGGATCCCACAACCTTTAAAAACTTAATATTTATACTAAAATAATTTTTTTCCACAAAGAAACTTAGCCTCGTAGGGTTTTGACAAGCTCAAGAAATATGTCTTCTCACAAGAAGCACATTTATCCTTTATAGCTATAAGAAAGAAAGAAAAGAAACAAGGAAAGAATCTAACTTGATTTACAAATATTTGTACTTGAATCTCAATTCAATCAAAACAAGAAAGTAATGTTACAAGGAAGAGTAGATATAATTTCACTTAGAGTAGCTAATGATGAGTCTTTAGATAAAAATAATGCTTGCATAATTTCCAAGATTTTCACTTTGTCTTATAGCCTCAAAGTTTGCAAAAACTCCTCAAAATTCATCCAACATCTATCAAATAGCTACGATAGGCATCTACTTCAAAGTTTAAATGTCTATCTAAGAGAGCCCCCAATGTAGGAGAGACATCTCCTTGGAAGTGTAGACCTATGCCTGTGGACCCTAGAAAACCCTCAAACATAAACCATAAAAATCATAAAACCTAAACCCTAAAATCTAAATCCTAAAAAATTTAATCCTAAGCCCTCAAAATTAAAACCCAAAAAACTCTAAATCATAAAAACCATAAATCCTAAAATAAAAAATCTATAGAACCATACATCATAAACCCTAAAAAACCATAAATCATAAACCTTGAATCCTAAACCCTGAATCCTAAATAGTAAACAATAATAAATCATAAAACATATATGCTAATACCTAATCCATAAAACATTAAAACAGAATCCCTAAAGCTTAAAAACCATAAACCCAATATCTTATACCCTAAAAATTCTAAATCCTAGATGGTGAAAACCATAAATACTAAACCTTAAGAAATCCTAAATCCTGGGCCATAAAAACCATAATCCCCTATTTCCTCAAGAACCCTAAACCCTAAAAATACTAAACTCTAATCCTTAAACCATTAACACTAATCCTTCATCTCTAACACAAAATTAGGCCTAACTTGAACCTTACATCCAAAGCTCTTCAATGTGTCCACCATCTTTGGACACAATCCATAATTCACCTCAAATGGGCTTTTAGCAATAGCAATATGAAAAGCATCATTATACAAAAATTCAACATGGCACAAGTAGTCTTCCTACCTATTTGGCTATCCATCACACAAACATAACAATAGGTTTAGGAAGGAATTATTTACCATCTCCATGTGATCATGATATTGTGGATGATATGCATGACAAAAAATTCAGATTTATTCCTAGAATCTTCCAAAGGTACCTCCAAAAATTACTTGTGAACTTGAAGTCTCTATCACTAATAATATTCAACAGAATACGATGCAACTTTACATGAACTACATCTAGTATTTTGAAAGCTCTTCCACTCATTACTAGGTTTGATTTGGATCTTATTTTATTCACTCTTCAAAAAATTTTACTAAAAACCTTTACATTAGTAAGGACATTAAGGATATCATCCATCCTTGGAATAGGAAATCTATACCTCACTTTTATCCTATTCATTACCCTATAATCAATGCACATACTTCATTCGTCATTGTCCTTCTTTGGTACTAGCACTACTAGAATTGCACAAGTTGAAATGAATTCCCTCATGAAGCCATTTGCAAGTAACTCTTCTATTTGCCTTTGAAATTTTTCCCTTTGATTTGGTGTCATCCTATAAGCTCTCTCATTTGGAAGGGTACCATCAAGAATGAATTCAATCTGATGTTATAGATTCCTCATTGATGATAGTCCATCCAATTTCCTATTAAATACCTTAGGAAATTTCTTCTTCAACCCTAGCATAGCTATAGAAATTTTAACCTATACATCATTATGGTTAGTAGCAACTATTTTCATAACAACAAAACCAAAGCTAGTTTCATCATGTTCCTTAATATATTTTTTCTCTCCTAGAAGGATTAAAGAAGCATTAAGTGAGCTTTGTTGCCTTACTTGTTCAACTATCATAGAAATCAAATCATGGATTCCATTAGGTTTAACTACACTCCACACATTTCTTGCTCCATCAACTGAGTACCATTGTCAAAATTCCAAGGTCTATCAATAATTACATTAGCACAATCTATTCGAAGCACATCACACTTCACAACATCATGAAAACTTTCAATTTTAAATTTCAAGAGATATTGTTCTCTCACCTTTTGGAAAAGATATCTAGACAACCAATGCACCTTATAGGGTCTTTGAAAAGGATTAGTTACCAAAACCAATCTAGCAACTACCCTATAATAAATAACATTTTCTTGGGCTCCCTCATCAATCAAAACATGAATTCATTCCATAGTAAGTAAACAACTAGTCCAAATTCAAAACAACAATTTCCTATTAGGATTATCTCCTTTATTAACACTTCCAATGAATGCACAATAATTTAATTCAAGAACATTCTTAATTTTTGAAGCATTAGGATTACCTCTCTAAATAGCTTGGCTTTATGTCTCCTCCACATCCATGGTTTGTAGATTGTTACCTTTGGCTACCTTGTGAACTAGACATTTCCATTACTTATATCCCTATTCTCCACATTTTAAGCATTGAATCTTTGAGGAGCTATTGCCTTGACCCTTTCCTCCCTTTCCTTGGTCCATCTTGGCCTTATCCTTCTCATCATCTCTTCTAATATTCTTATCATAGCTATCCTTCTTGTCTTTATATTTGGATGTGGATTCCTTATTAAATCTAGATCCCTTCTCCATCACCTTAGATGTTTATTTTCTCCTATTTTCAAATCCACCTAGTTTATTCCCAACTTTAAGTGCTAAATCATAAGTATTATTAAGAATTTGTGACTCATAAAAGGACAACTCTAGTTAATACATCACTTTGAGATCTTCTAAAAAGATTGAATTTTGCATTAGCTTGATGGAATAGATCACAAAATTTGACGTAAAATTCTTTGACATCCTTGTCACCTTTCCTTAGGAATTTCAACTACATAATGGTTTCTTGTCTCTAATGAGACTACTTAAATTTTCTCTTCAAATTGTATTTCATTAGATTTCAATCTCATATAGATTGACCATTTCATCTTCCATAACCCATTGACTCCTTTTCCGACCAAGTAGAATCCATACCTTCTAATTTGGATTCAGCAATAAGTACCCTTAAGTTATTTGCTATCACTTCCAACTAAAAATGCTTCTCAAGTACCTTCAGCTAACTTGCAAAAGTATGTGTCATCTACACCATTGAATCTCTTCAACTCTATGTATGAAAGTCTTGTAGCATTTTTGAATGCTTTAGCAAACATTTCTTTGTTTTTGTCATTAAGAGTTCTTAAAGAAGAATTAAATACATTGAAGTTCTTGGAGTTCTCATATGAGGAATAGGATTCCTTTCCATTGGAATCCTTGGCTAATGGTTTCCTATACTACCATAGTTGGATTATCCTTCCTCTTCATCTAATTGATCTCTAAAACTTCTTCCTCTTAACATACATGTTCTTCACCTCCATGTGTTGGAATATGATTAGGACTGGCATTTCGATCTACCTTTGCGCTAACTTCATCTAATCTAGCAACCATCATCTACAAGGCATTATTCATGATATTCATGTCCTAATTCAAATCTTGAGCCTATTTATTCTTTGGTTCCATTTAAAATTCACAAAATCCTTAACCAAAATCCAAGCAATAATAAAACTAGGCTCTAATACAAATAACATTAAAGTCAGTTGACTTCAATAATAAATAACATTCCCAATATTAAATCCAAATAATATGCAAACATAAAATTTTTGTTAGAAACCAAGAACACTAGCTATCTTAAATTAATTTATTTGAAGATTACAATAAGACTCAGAAAACCCACAAGCATTCAAAACTTGTCACCCTCAATTGATATTGCAAAGCATGAGGTTCTACAACCATATAAGGATTGTTCTCAATGCAAGATACAATCCATAGAAAATCTCTTCCATAATTTAAAACTAATATCTCAATTCAAAAGTGAGATATAAGAGAATAAAGCACATAGACCTATGCAACACAAGACAATCTTTGAGCTAAAATCACCAATTGCACTTATCCAATGTGCTCACCCACACTCTCTACTCTTAAGAGGATTTTCTCTCACTCCTTCCTGTTGGCGACCGTTTGGGACGCGATCGCCAACGAGTGTCCTCGAACAGGATTTAGGTGCCTGCTGGTCTCTGGCAACACCAAGGCCCAGATACCTCCAAATAAACTCAGTAGTTAATGTAAGTATGTGTGTGTGCTGTTGCGGCATGTGGTTGTGTAAATGTAACAATTGCGTTGTGTGTGAACTACAAATGACTTACTTTAAAGAGATTCAGCCCACTTTGCCAAGTACTGTGAGTTCTTGAAAATTTCCTATTTTGTTCAACTACCTAGTCTACGCAGTCCTTATAATACCTACTTGTAACAAATAAAATTTTGTGAAAACATTTGAGCACAACTCCGCAATCTACTCCTAATTTTCCCCAGAGAAAGAGATAGTTCCACAAGAAAACTAGAAATAGAGCAAGATTCGATGGAAATAA
>MNCI01007215.1:933313-993431 GCA_015680685.1 Gnetum montanum
AACCACTAAGATACATAGAAATACAAGCTATAGTTGCAACTTATTCCATACATATATATCCCTTTTATTTTGCTTCTTCAAAATGAGATGTCAAGTCTTCTAAGTGATGTATAGAGAAGTTACAATTTCAAAATATCTCACCTAACTTCTCTCCCAAGTAACTTGTCCAACCAATAGGAGATTACTTGCTAAAATATCCTAGCTAACTTTTCTTCCAAGTAAGGTGGTTACAACTTACTCATTTAATTAAGAAGGATTTATTTAGGAAGTTATACATGTAATTAGGAGAGATTTATGCTTTGGAAATTATATCTATACTTTTAAACAAACATGTTTAAAATATCATAAACATGTTAATATTACAAATATTTGTAAGTGCTTAATATAACTTATATAATATATCAACCAACAATGTTTTTGAAGTCTTGAGATAAATTAGAAAAGGGTAAGTTTATAACTGGGGCTTCACATGTGCATATGGTATTGTGGATTATTTTAAATTTTAAATTTTATTTAATAAACTGCAAACTCCGGTTTACCAGCATTGGCCAAAAATATCTCTGGACACTTGTCCTGATGTGCTTCTGTGTCTTTGTTGCCGTATTCATCGGACTGGTATGCGATGCCGAATGCATCGGTGTTGGTCATGGCTGCTGTTTTGGGAGGTAAGTTGCAGGAGGACGACATACCGCCCAAAATTCGAAATGAATCTGCTTGTCGTCTGTCCTTTTCTCTCTACCTTTTGTCCTCTATTTTTTATTTTCTGCAGTGCAATTGTAGACGCGCGGGACAGAACACCGAAAATTGCAGATTCTGATTTGGGGTTTTTCATGCATCCTGCGTCCGCGTATTGTGTTGGCACTGCCATTATTGCCTTCGTCTGCCTTTGTGCACCCACTTCTTGCGTGTTATGTTGACGCTGTTGCCGAATTAACCCTGTTGGAAGCCCTAATGGCGGAAAAACAGACCCACGAATTTTCCAAGAACACCCAAACTTCCACCAAATGATGAATTTGCGCCGGCAGTGGAAGAACCCTTGTCAATCCTGCCACTGTGTGGAGCAGGAAAATCGAGTTCAATTCCCTTGCTGAACTCACCAAATCGTTACCGGAATCCGCGAACAGGGCTGCGTTCAGGACAAAATCTTGGGAGGTAAAATGGGCATTTTCTGTGGCCATCCAGAGCACATTCAGACAACAATGATTGCAGGTATTATTTAGCTGTTGTGTAGGCCTTCCACAGATCCATGCCCAGGAATTTCATGGTTCGGTTTGCTGTACTGCATGAGTGAGGGTTTGGCATTTGCAAAATCGCGAGCCTCCAAAAACGTAAAACTAAAATATTTGCATCTTTAGAACATTTTCTGGAATGGTAACGGATGTTTGACAATGTCTCCGAAATATCCCAACGCCATTTTTTTTNTTCCCCTCAACAATGATGAATACATTAATATTTATGTTTAAATAGGAAGATAAGAATCCTAAAAACATTTTCTTAACTCATCCTAAGATTCTCTAGATGTTTTCCAAATCTTCTCACCTTCTCCCTAGTTGTTTCCAACATTTTTCATTGCATTCTAGCTATTTCCCCAATTGGGATGGGTGTTTTTGGAAGTTTTCCCATCCATTTGGATCATCTGTGATCTTGCTAAGTGTTAAGTTATTTGTTCTTATATGTTTCCTCTATATAATATGAGAATTAATCAAATGGAGGACCACGAGTTATGTGGGATTAAGTTGCAAGAATTATGATGAAGAACAGTTAACATTAATTCACTCTTAACAAAAGAGATGTTTATCTTATTATTCAATCTCAATACAAAAATCTTATTTAACAATATCATGTAAAAGCTCTCTGATTATCTATTTTGTATATCTGTATCTATCTTTTCCTATTCTTCTCTTCCACTTCTCTTATAGCTCTACTTCAATCTGAGGTGAAAATAGCTTTAGTTGATGGTTGCAATAACTTCTAGCTAATGGTTGCAACTTGGGTGTGAGTTGTAGCTTGGTTGTAGCTCCCTATCCAAAGAAGAATCATCAAGTTAATAACTACTATGAGGGAATTTGATCAACATTCTTAGTCAACCATTTCCAATGGTTGAATATTCAAATCCTAATGGTGAAGTAACCAATTAGGCTACAAAATCCAATATGATTGTGATAGCAGTGCAAGTCATAGGCACTTGCACTATTAGATTTTAGTTTTATATTAGAAAAATAAGTTTCTTGTGGCTACAAACTACATCTAGAAGAAAGTTTTTCCTATGAGCTTATGAAGATCACATGAGCTTACATTACCTTACGAAACATAAATTCAACTTCCTATGCTATCCCCATCTCCATGCAAAGCTAACTCTACTTGTTTCTTAGTTCTTTGTCTTCTCAAAATTAACTCATGGTGGTTGTAGAATAGAAATTGTCCCTTTTATGAGTTTGAAACTCATTAAAAATCAAATTTTGACTTAAGATCGTAAACTACAGGCAACTGTGGATTACATGAGATCATCACTACCTAGACTAGTCTAAAAATCAAGGAAACCAATTGAAAAGGAGCATCAATTCATGTCCTAACATAGCCCCTAACTAGCTCTTTATCATCCCAATAAAGAGAGTGGAAGAATGTGTGTGTATTAATGAAAATATAGTAATTAGATGAAAAATATCATGAAATCAATCCCCTCTATCATAAGACCTCAAAACATACAAAAAGAAAGTAGGAAAAAGAATAAGTTGGGAAATAATGGTCAATCTACAGGAGCTTATCCTTCCCTTGAAAGGGGTATAGGATCCTCTATTGAAGGAGGAGCTTGAGGTGCATCCTCATCTACCTCCTTACTCATGAAATCCTCTTCTATCACCTCATCATCCACCTAGTCTATAGAACTAGATGATTCAGGCTAATCTACATTAGTGAGTGGGGAAGCCATGGGTGTAAACTCTAGGTCAACCAATTTTTCAACCTCTTGGTTTCTGATTGTATGATGCAACTTCCTCATCTTAGAAAACAAATGATGGCCCAGGATTTCAACATTAGAGACCAACCGATACTTGCTCCTCTCAAGTCAATCACAATGGCATGGATTCACACCTTCATCTTATTATAATATCTAATTAGACTTTCTTGTAGAGCATCCAATTAGGCCATGATCGAAGCTTTGACTCCTATCGAAGTATGGTAAGTACTTGTCATGCCCTATTACTACTATGGCTACTACTACTACTGTATGTTGCTGTAATTAGCCTCCCAAAAGGCCTTGGTCCATTTCTAGGGACACGTTAATTAGGAATTCACTAAACCTTCTCATATCATGTCCTAGGTCACTGCTAAGTGTAGAAGGCACATTCTAGATTTTGGAACTAGTCCTCATCCCATGCAAAAATCTCATTGATGGGTAGGACATTTGGATGAATCTAAAAATGTTGATACAATTCCAAGATTATCAATGGAAAAGGAACCCCATTATATTCTTAGACTACCAACTCCATCCTAGAAAAAATAATAAACAAATAATTGAGGATGAAAGGATCCTCCAAATTACTCATAACCAACATGATAAAGGACATGACATGCATGTAATGAGAGCTATCTAAAATGTTCATCATCACTACCCTCACAAGAACCCTTCTTTTCAGGGAAAGCTTCTTATAGGACCATTTGATCTCATCCATCATCGTGTCAAGGAAGAGATTAGCCAATTGAGTCTTCCTCTCTAATGATGCTACTATAAAGTCTTATTTGTTTGATCCCAACTACATCTCAAGGACATTAAAAATGAAGACCTTGTTGATGTCATAGGACCTAGTGCCAACCTAAAAATTCCATGACATAGGTGAGGTCCTCCAGAATGTTATGTAAAATAATCAAATGTCATGCTTGTACAATGCCTCATCTCCTATCAAGATGAACTCTAGGTTGTGCACTATCAATGAATCCACAACTTGTAAATTTACTAGTTCAATGAGAAGCTTGTAGTTCCAAGGTACCCTCAATGGCATTGTAGGAAACTTCACCTCTCAATGCTCACACTCCAAACACTCCATGTGCTCCCTGTGAGCGCATTCCTACTACTCCTCCTATGCAAATGTCTATGCTATCATACCTATAACTACTAAAGATTATCCCTGAGTATGCCCCCTCTTATGCTCAAATGAGTGAGAAATTCATTACTATAGGAAATACTAGTACGCATACAATAATAACATAATGCATAAAAAAACATGAAATAGAATCTAATAAATGAATTAACATAAAAATATAATAATATCAAAATTAAAAATAAACATGATGCAAATAAATTGCAAAAAGTACACAATCAAAAACAACTATAAAGATCTACACTACTATTTCCAAAATCTCAATAACGTTGGTACCCCCAATGAATTCTATGTTGTCCTCAACATATATGACTAGTGCAAAGATAGAAAATAAAAATTCAAGATAAAATTAAGTGTGAAGATTTTGAATAACATAATGAGAAATCTGTTAACAATCAACAGTCAATTAACTACTATATCCTAAGTGTACTACACAGAATACAAAGTTGTATTTCACAAAAATCCCAAGTTTTATATATTATTCTATATTATTCCATACTACTAAGTATTCTTTAGAAGTGAAATTATTATTTTCATGAGCTCTAGCTTGGACAAACCCCAAATCCAAGCTTAATAGGGAATTACTTACAAACCAAGATAGCTACACTAAAAAAAACATGATACCCATACTAATAGAATTCAAATTTTCATGGTTCATCTAACATATCCTAGAGTTATCTTGATACTAATGATATCCTCATATTCATTTTCACCTTTGAGATATAGTATATATAGTAAGAACAAGAAAGCTTCCAATAGTTTACAAGAAAGCAACAAAAACCTAGCTTTATATAGAGTTCAAAATCAAATTAACACAAAGAAATGCTTGGAACATTGAATGAAAAGTGTTATAATGCTAGGGGAGATAAAAAAATAATAGGGCTTATCATTAAGGCATTTTATCACCTCTAAAAAAACACTAATATCCTAAAAATTCTTGCAACACCCTTCAATAGGAAGTCGAAGAGGAAAAACTCATTATAACAAGAGATTTGAGGCCTACCTTACACATGTTGTAAAGGGAAGAAGACTTGAAGGTCAAATCTAGTAGCTATGTCATCAATGAAAGCTCACTCTAGCTCTTGGATGTGTCTTGTAGTGCTCTACGATAAAAAATGATATTTGATTTTGTGGGATGCACTTTTATTTTTCCATTTTTTAATCAAGTCACGAGAAACTCTAAGTCACAATCTATCGCAACATGACAATGAAAGATTTTAATAAATTTCAAAGTTAGAAACATCTCTAGATTTCATATTCTCACAATTCCAAAATTAAGGGTTGCATCTAGTTGCACTATTCTAAAATACAATAAATGGAACATTACAGTGTAGTACATTGTGAGTTGTAGGCATTTGCACTATCTGCAACCCAAAACATAGGAATATTAAAATGTAATAAAATATGGTTTATACTTAATCGTATTGATAAATTAATTATGGTTAGAAATTGAGATGTAAGGAGGATGTGGATTGTACCCTGTCATAGGTACTGAACTTTTATAGAATGACCTCCAAGGTGATTATTGTTTGTAATAAGGCTTACAATTCAACTCCAAGAGACTACGAGTCATAGCCTTCCCACACATTCTAATCTATGGTAATTCTACAAAAAATAATGAGGAAAGAAAATAGAAAACAAAGTAAAATTAAAATAAAAAAATAAACAATGAAGAAAATTTTTTTGACTAAAGAATAACTAAGATGTCGGTGCTTGGTAAACATCAAAACATTGGATGATAATTTATGTAAATTCACTTCCAAAATAATAATACAAATACAAGGCACTATCATATTTGGACATTTATAAATCATTGTTTACCAGCTTATCCATATCTTATGGCACTATACCTCTCAAAAATACATAGTCTTTCCCTCCTAAAAGTAGTTGTTTGTGATGGAGACTCTTTATGCATCAACATGATAAACTTATCCTATGGCCATGAACAAGAGAGAGCTTAGCATCCAAAACAATTTACTATCTAATAATTATTTCTTCTCTTCTTTTCAACATTAATATTATTAGTGATTATGGGTTTGTTGCACTACCATCAAAATATGATTCATCAACAATAGAAACTTTGCTCCTAGTGTAGTTCCACAGTTGTAATGGGACAAGATATCTATTAAAAGACATTCTAAAATTTTTACACCTACCATAGGTTATGATTGCTTACTATACTACCATTAGAACATGACTTGTAAATAATGGAAACATTTCTCTTGGTTTAGGTTCAATCCCTATGCAATTCATTCCCCATGAGTACCCCCATGATTCATGTTTGATATCTCATAACTTCTCTTATCCCAAATCCTAGATTAAGGAAGACTCAAAACCTCAAGTTTTTCATGAATTAACATATTGAGCTAACAATATGTCTAGTACAAAATAAGATATTTGACTCATTTTTCTAACTAAAAATATAACAAACTCTATCCATGGAACAAAATTTGATCATCCAACCTTTCCTTTATTTATGAAAACATGAAAAACATAAAATTTTGAAATATTTTGAAAACAAAATTTCCAAAAATCTCATGCCACAAAACAAGTTAAACCTCCATTGATTTAACTCATTAAAGCCTAAATACCATGAAAGATATGTTGCCATAGATACTACCAAAGACTTGATAATAACAATGACCATTACCATGCATAACTATTAATACAAATATTATGTATGGCTCATAGTACCTATCATCCAATTCTTGTATAAAACTAAAGTACATAACAACAAAGTCATTAACCTATCACAGCAGGAAGTATGAAGGTTAGAAAATCTCATAAGGATCTATTTGAAACTAGCCCATCATTAGATTAAATTTAGCTTTATGAGAAGAAGCATTAATTAAACTAATTTTCTCACTATCAAAGGAGGGTTGTTATCCAAAATAATGTTTACGCTATCGATCATTCACACATAAGGACATAGAAATACCATGTTGCAAAATGTCAATTGCATCATTACCAAAGACCTTAATAATTTTGAAGGGTCTCTTTCATTTTGATACTACTTTTTCAGAAAAAATTTTAAGCCTCATATTAAATAATAAAACTAAATCATCTTCTAAGAAGAGCTTCCTCATAATCTTTTTATCATGTCACATCTTAATCTGCTTCTTATACAAACATTTCCTATCTAAAGCATGCATATGATCTTCATATAAATGGTTTAAAGTAAATAAATGACTATAAAGACATGATTCCAAGTTTATTTTCAATTGACATTGCATTCAAAAGGATTTATTTTGTATTGAAGAAGGAATAAGGCATTGCTTACCGAATACTAGTTCATATGGGGTAAATCGAAGAGATGATTTATATGAAATATGAATAGCCGATAATGCATTAGGTAAATGATAAGACCAATTTGTTTTTTTCTTTCCTACAACTTTCTACAAAATTTTATTGATTTTCTTATTCATTCTTTCAATTAGTCCATTTGATTAAGGGTGATAGGTTGTAGAAATACAATGTGAAATTCCCATTTTGTGTAACAATGTTTCCATTATAACATTAACAAAATAAATTCCCTAATCACTAATTAAGATTTGTGAGTTTTCAAAGCATGGAATTAAGTCTTCTCTCAAGAACCTAACTACGATTTTTACATCATCATGTCTAGTTACTTTCACCAAAATGCATTTGGTAACATAATGAATGGAGAATAAAATATACTTACAAGAATTGGTTGAAGGAAATAGGCCCATGAAATCAGTGCTCTAATAACCAAAGAGCATGTCTTGATGTCTTGTGAGTCCTTCCATTTGATGTCATTAATCACATATTTTATAATATGCATAAGTATCCTTAAACAAAGTAGGCAAATAAAAACCAACATGGAGGATTTACCTCCACACACTTCATCATGGTTGAAAGAAATTACCTCTTATTGTTCTTATTTAGGTCAATATCATCAAATGATCTAATCTTTAAAAATATTCTAAATGAATAGATCTTCCCAAATGAACCACTATACTTTGATGATGAAAGCTTATTTTTGTCCTTTAGTTCAAGACTTTGGTAATTTTCATACATCTAGATAATTAGCAATATCCACATAACAAGGATCTAGAACCTTACGAATAACATTCCTATCCCACCAAGCAAACAATTGCTCATCCAAAAATGCATCATTAAAGGTATGAGTTGTCTCCAAATCTACATTATGCTAAAGTCTAGACAAATGATTTGCTACTAAATTTTTAGATCCCTTCTTATCACAAATTACCAAATTGAGTTCTTGCTTCAAAATACACCAAAAAATTAATCTTGGACTTTTAGTTCATTTAGTATGCAAATATTTAATAGTGGCATAATTAGTAAACACTATAGTAAGAAAACCAATTAAATAATGATGAAATTTATCTAACCTATTTACAACTTCTAACGTCTCTTTTTCAATAGTAGTATAATTACCTTGAGTAAGGAGTAATGTCTTTGAATATAATATATAACATATGGGACATTATCTCTGCATTGACTTGATACAACTCCAATTGCAAAATCCAAGGCATTTATCATAAGTTCAATGTCATTGCTCCAATCAAGTCCTTGTAAAATTGGTACTGAAGAAAGCTTATATTTTAAGGTTTTAAATACATTTTGGAAATATTTAGTCCATTTTAAAAAAATACCCTTTTGTAACAATTTTACCAATGGTTGAGTAATCAATGAAAAATCCTTAATGAATCATTTAGAAAAACTAGCATGACCTGAAAATGAATGTATACCTTTCACAGTAATTAGAGAAGTCAAATGGGAGATAACCCTTATATTTTCCAGATCTACCAAAATTCCTTTCTTTCTCATAATCTGGTGTAATAAGACATAAGAAAAGATGATTAAATGACACTTTTCATAAGATAATCTAAGATCCTTATCAATACACCTACACAAGACCAATTCAAGATGACGCAAAGCATTAGAGAATGAATCATAGTAGACTGAAAAATTGTCCATCAAAACCTTAAGAAATGAATCAAATAATATCTGAAAAATATATGTCATATCCCTTTGAAATGTAGTAGGAGCATTACACAACCCAAATGGAATACATCAAAATGCTAAAGACCAACGTTGTTTTATGTTGATCTTCCAAGGAAATTGAATCCAATTATAACCACTAAAACCATCAAGAAAATAATAAATTTCATTCCCTTAAAGTTTGTCTAAAACCTTATCTACATATGAAAGTGGAAAGTGATCCTTTCTTGTCCATTTATTAATTCACAAAAATCAATACAAACACATGATTTATTAAACTATTTAGGAAAAACCATAATAGAACTAACCCAATCATAATTAGAAATAAAATAAATCATACATGCCTTAAAAATTTTCAAAAGTTCATCTTTTACTACTTGTTTCAATGTTGGGTTTAGCCTCCTACATGGTTGCTACCATCGTCTAACCTTAGCCCCCAAATGGATATGATGCTAAAAAAGAGATGGAGAAATCCCTTGCATAAGATCCAAAGGTAATCAAGCAAAAGCTTCAAAATAATTCATTAAAACATGAATCAATCTATGTTCTTCATCAATGGCTAATCCTAAACTAATGATCAAGGGTTTATTGCTCTTAGCATAAATATATTTCATGTGAAAAGGAAGCCCCTTTGAAACTAAAGTTACCTCCTCACCAATTTCAATAGAAGAAAATTTCTCCAACTTACACAAATCCTTACCATCCAAAGCATCTTCCACCTAAGTACATATGAGTTTTCTTTGATCATCCATACTTACCTTATTATATTCTTCTAATGTTAATGCTTGATATGCCTTATTCCAATTGCATAATTTTGAAGAAACCATGTTTCCTACAATAGTGTTAACCATATTAAGCTCATAAAATTAAAATTAGTTATCAACGTTATATAAATTAATTAAAAAGTTCTTGTTTTCCAAAGTCAAAATTATCAATCCAGTTTTCATGTAAATAACCACACCCATTATTATTAACATAGACATACTTAAAATCAAATGATAAACATTATTCAATAAAGATGTATAATAATCTAGCATAATGAAATTAGCAGGGTACAAAGCTTTATATACCTATACCAAAATATCTTTAATAATACATTTCAAATAAATGGTACACCCATCAGCCAAAGAAATGGTAATATTGGTAAGTCTAATATGATCATAACCCAATGACTGAAAAATATGAAATGACATAATATTTACGCTAGATCTAGATCCACTAATGCATGATGGAATTTCCTATTATGAGTCATGCAAGTAATTGTAGGACCACTGGGGTTTGTTACCTTTTTAGGCATCCTAGCCTTCAAAATATTTGTAATATTTTCAATAAGGCTAACATGCTCGAATATTTTAATTTCATACAACAAAGTTTCTTAAGGTATTTAGCATATTGAGAAATATCTTCAATAGCTCTTAATAATAAAACATGTATAGTGACATCTTTAAAAAGTTTCTCAAGCTGCTTATTATCAATCTCATTTGATTCTACTCTATGAGTAAAAGGTGCCTATAGAGAAAAACAATTAATGGGATCCTTTAAAGAAATCTTTGGATCAAGTGCTTCTCCATAGAAAGTTCCTTGCAAAGAGTCTTTCAAATTCATCCTCTAATTCTTTGCTCTCAATAGACTTCAGAAAAAGGATTTGAAGCTCAACAACTCTTCCACTTCTAGTCAGCACATTACATTGGTCCCTGTTGGTCGACAAAACCATATGCAATTCTTGTCTTCCTTGATACTTAGGATTTCTTTTTGTTTGTGCTAGTAATGTATCCTTAGGTTGTAAGGCTTGAATAAGCTTAATTATATGATCATTTGGTTACTACAAGGTGTGTTACAAATTTTCATTTTATTGTAGCATTTGTTGTTGAAACTCATAGTTTTGATTATGTCTTCAAGATTGGTTAAAGTTATTATTATAACTCTAATAATTGAACTGAATAGAGGACATAAATGATAAATTTAGTTTTGACTAGGATTCCATCCCCTACCTTACAAAGTTAAACTTCTTCCCTATCTATCTTAACTTCCTACAACATTAGCTTGTTCTTTAATAAATGGTAACATGGAAAAATCATGAGCAATATGACCAATTTCCTTACAAATTACACAAGCATAAGGAAAATCCATACCTCTAGCATGGGTTTGGTTTAATTTTGTGAATTCTCTCATTCATACAAACTAATGATGCTTTTTCTTAACATAGGAAAGATTGGCCCTACACAGTATACTTAGATGGCATAGTTAAAGATGATAGTTTATTATTAATCTTTTAAGTTTGTTTCACTAAACCTATCATCATCATGTGCTCTAACATATTGGTTTTTTTATTCACTAGAAAACTTTTACTCTAATACCCTATTTGATCTAATGCATTAAATGTTTCTTCTGGTGTCATTCACATAATTGTACCACCATAAGCAAAATCAATACTATGTCATGTAACATGTGTCACACCATCAAGAAAAAATCCTAATAATTAAGATTTCAAAAAGTAATAATTAGGGTTCCTTGTCCTAATGCCTTTAAAATTCTCCTAGGCTTTTTAATAAGTTTTTTTTTCTTTTTTTGAAATCCTAAAAGTTGTTTTTCATATTGGTGGATTTTTGCAGAAGATAAGAATCAATTTAAAAACTCAACCTTAAAACCTTCCCAAGACTAAATGAAATATTTCTTTAAGGATCTATACTATGATAATGCATGATCTCTCAACATAAGAGTAAAAACACTCATTTTAGTATGTTTCATAATATTATTACCACATGTGAATATCAATAGTTGTATATGATGATATGGATTTTCATCATTTGTACCATAGAACTAAGGAAATGTTGATAAATTTCCAATCTCAACATCTCATCCAGCAAGCAACAAAAGGGAGGAGAAAGTAGCTATTGACTTTATCCTCATTAAATCTTTTTTATAAAGTTAGTTAGGCATATCCTAATAAGGAACTTGATTCTAAAATTATAAAAATTGAATAAATTAATTGTTTAGACATGTAAAATGATGAGGCAAATGATGTAGTATTTGTTGTAATCCTTGGTGTGGAAATTTTGGTTGAGGGATAGATTATGTCTGAGCATTCTGCACATTAAATATTGGTTGGATACTCTAGGGAATATTCATCAATGGTTATATGTTAGAATAAGGATGTTGTGGTAGTTACATAAATGTAGTTTGATATGGTGCTAGTGATAAACCAATTGTGCTACAACACATAGGAATAACTTGTGGATTAAAAGAAAAGATAGGTTGTGCTACTAGTTGATGAATCTGAGCCATATTAGAATAATTCATATGAACAATAGGTTGTCTCAATTGAGAAATAATAGGATAAATATTTGATGTGATAGGTACTGCTGTTGCAACAATAAGAGAATGATAAATTGGTTGATTAGGCAACGATGGCCATGTATTTTAGGTAACTTATATCAAAGCATTCAACAAGGTTTTCTAAGTGGCTTGTAAATGTTGTTGATGCAATTGCTACTTCAAAAAAATACTAGAAGGATTATTTTGAGTATTAGCATGGTACATAACATTAACTTATAAAGGAATAGATTGAGTGAAAGAAGATGGACCAGCCATTTTTGTGAATAATGAAAGGGTTGATTGTGTGAGGGGAGTAGAACCCAATGAACTCATAAAATTTAAAATTGATGTACCAAATCCAAATTTAGTAGGCATTCCAATAGTCATAGATATTTGATTAGGTTGGGTAGTAATACTAAAGAGGTCTAAAAACTAACTCCCACTAGTAGCCAAAGTAACATGAATATTAAGTCTATCTACCACATTAACTTTAGTATCTATACTTGTAATGGTTTGTAGATCTACCTATGAAATTGGTGATCCTTCTTGTCAAAATGGAATTTTATCTTTTTGGCCTTTGTAATTTCATGATGAAGATGATTCTTCTAATTTTCTTGGGTACGTATGAAGAAGGAATTGTATCACATACCAATCTTTGACCTTCCTCACAAATAAAAACCATAAATCTATAATGAAATAACAAATAAAGAAGAAACAAAAGGAAAAAGAATAAAATTAGAATCTACTATAAGAATTGTTGAGTGTGAACAACTACTTCATTGATCATCGATATTTCTAAATCAGGGACAAACTTCTTCATATTAATCAACATCACTTGAAATTATAATAATTCAAACATACATAAATTTAAAGACTAATTCATATTCACATAAATAATTAGAACAAAGAAAAAAAAAATTAAATAAAATTTAAATCTATAAAATATCACCATAATCCATGACTATCACAATGGCACCAAAATGTTAAGTTAATTGTTCTTGTGTTCTTGCATTGTAGAATGTGGGAATAAATCAAATGGAGGACCACAAGATACATGGAGTTAGTTACCAAAATTATGGTAAAGAATACATAACATTAATTCACTCTTAAAAAAAATAAATTTTTTTCTTATTATTCAATCTTAATAAAATAATCTCATTCAATAATATCATTCAACAAACTTAAATTATCTATCATCAAAAGTTCTCTAATTATTTATTTTGTACATCCATATCTATCTCCATATTTTCTTCTCTTCCACTCCTCTTATAATTCCTCTTTAATCTAGCATGAAAATCTCTTTAGTTGATGGTTGCAATAACTTCTAAATAATGGTTACAACCTAGGTGCGAGTCGTAACTCCTTGCTTGAAGAAGAATTATCAAATCAATCAACTATTATGAGTGACTGTGATCAACAATCTTTATCAACCATTTCCAATGGTCAAGTATTTAAATCCTAATGGTCAAGTTACCAATTAGGTTGAAAATCCATTATGACTATGATAGGGATGTGAGTTGTAGGGACTCACATTGATGGATTTTAGTTTTTTGTGGGTAAAATAAGTTGTAGGTGGCTACAAACCACATCTAGAAGAAACTTTATGCTACAAGCTCATATGGATCACATGAGCTTATAGTACCTTACTAAACTTCAATTCAACTTCCTATGATTCTTCCACTTTTTTCAAAGCTAACTCCACTTGTTTCTTGGCCCTATATTTTATAAATATTGACTCCTAGTGGTCATAAGATAGACATTGTTCCTTTATGAGCTCAAAACTCATTCAAAATTAAATTCTAACTTAAGACCCTGAATTATTGGTAGTTGTGGATCACATGAGCTTATAGTTTCCCACCCAAGTCTAAAAGTGAAGGAAACAAAGTGCAAAGGCACATCAATTCACATCCTAATACTCAAAGATCTCGTAGAAAAATTTAGCCCTTAGCTAAGGTGTGTACTATTTTTCTCGAACATCCCATCTAGTCATAAGACATCTTAGGTTTTAGTGAAACATCTCATACAAGATGTTGCATGCATAGTTGGAGACATCTTAGTTGGAACATCTCACTTTATAGTAGGGCATTTGACTACCAAGGCTAAATACAAAAATTTTTGTTTTGATGTATGGAACATCTGGATGCCTCCAAACAAGTAACCATAGATCCTAGAACCCCCTAAACTCATCAAAATGAGTCCAAAATACCCCAAAACATTTCAAAACATCCAATAATCATCATAAATAAAATAAACACAAGAAGACATATATTAACATAACACACTCATCCATGTCTTCTTCAAGTCTAAAATCTACAAAAATAACTTGTAGGACAAAGAATAAGAAAATTGGAAGAGGTATTCCTACACTAGTCCTAGAATGTTTTCACACCATAACTAGAGCACAAGACACTTCCAAAGTACTTGGAGTACTTTTTTCTCATTGATAATCATCCTATTATCATCAATTCCACTTTGAGGACCATTGAAAAGATTGAGCCGAAACAAAAAGTTATGATGTGAAGAAAAGTCTTTACTTGATCCCATGATAAACTTATGGAAATTAACTCATCTATCTATCAACATCACATATATACAAATGTGACTGTTAGGCCTTGGTGAATACTTCAATGAAGACTCAACCCTAACATGTGGAACATGGTAAAAAATGAAATTATCAATCTCTTGATGGCTGGTTTCATCACACACATTTCTAACAGCATGTGTGTCAATCCAATTATAGTTATATAAAATAAAGAAAAAAATGAAGAGTTTGTGTTGACTAAACGTTGCTAAGCATCAGCACCTTTAAGGATCATTTTCCATTTCCATTCATGAATTTTTTGATGGGTACTCAAAATACTATTAGGTTAAGATTCCATGAAAGGATCAAGAAAAAACTACCTTCATCTATCTATAGAGAGACATTTTTTCAAATGCATGTTCTTTGGATTATGTTATGCACTAGCCATATTCCAATGATTGGTGATGTTCATGTTCTAAGATTACATTGGAAAGAGTATAAAGGTCTTCATGGATGACTTTTTCATGTATGAAAAAAATATTTTAAGAGTCCTTGAACTAGCTTGAAACTATTCTATGCCACTACTGCCAAGTTAACCTCAAGTAGAACTAGAATTAAAGCTAGTTGATGGTCACTAAGGGCATTATTATTGGTCATAAACTTTTTAATAAGGGGATTGAAGTAAATATTAAAAGGATTTGCATCATCAAAAACATTATGTAGATTCCCACAATGGTTAAATAGGTGTGATATTTTCTTAGCCATATATTCTTTTAATCTAGGTTCATTAAAGATTATTCTAGAATAGCCAATCCTTTATTTGAACTCATGAAAAGAGATTTTCTATTCATGTGGAGCAAAGAATGTAAAAATTCCTTCAAATGTCTAAAGGAAAGGCTAATCCAAACCTTGATGTTATAAAGTGCTAACTATGCTTAATCATTTTCTATAATGATAGAATCTTCGTACTTTGCATTGGTTGTAGACCTAATGTAGTTTTATGAGAAGAAGTATTCCTACTACATCCACTATGCCTATTCAGGGCATTGTGGAACCTCAATTGAACTATAATACCACTAAAAAGGAGATAATTATCATCATTTTAAACTATGAAAATTTAGGCATTATGTTTTTGAGGTAAAATTTTCATCCACATTGATCATGTGTCATCTAGTTTCTCATGATAAATTCAAATGTTAATCCCTAGATTATTAGATGGTTATTCCTCTTGAAGAAGTTTGATCTCTATATGATTGATCATGAGGGAGTCAAAAATGTGATGGTATATCATCTATCATAGCTACGAATTAGAAACAAAGAAAAAGGTATGCTTCTTAATGAATTTCTAAATGATCACACTTATAACATCATTTTTAACACAAATAATATATTTCAATGCCCATGATTCATGTGCATTCTCAACTACTTGGTATCCCAAAAGATCCTTCCTATATGGAAGAAATGAAAAATACAATGATTGTAACATGAGGTAAAGCCTTACTTGATCATCAATGATCATCTTTATAATATATTCCCTGATGACCTTATAAGATGGCATGTTTTGGAAGAGAGCTAAGGTATCATCTTGCATCATGCAGACCATGGTGTGTGCAATGAGCATTGTGCTAGAAAGAAAACCATGAAGAAGCTACTACTCATAGGCTAGTTTTATCTCTCCATGTTTCATAATACTCAACTCCTCATGAATTATTGTAACAAGTGTTAACATGAGGGAGGCATGTCCTCATACATGGAGAGATCAAAATATTGGATTCAACCACTAGAACCCTTTAATGTATGCGAGATCAACTTTATTTGCCGATCTTTCAAACATCCAATGGTAAAGCTTACATCATTGTATGCGTGGATTATTTTATAAAGTGAGTAGCAACTACTACTATTAAGGATTGTTCATCTACTAGTATAGAAAAATTCCTTCAAAAAATGTACTCCATATCTTTGATATTTCTTGAATCTTAATCTTTGATAATACTATGCATTTTATTAGTAAGATTTTTAATATTTTATTGGAATCTTGTGGATTAATAATAAATTAAATTTTCATTATTACCTAAAGGCTAATGGCCAAGTGAATATTAATAATTGTAAAATCATTAGAATATACAAGAAAATTGTTAGTAGATATAGTAGAAACTAGGCCAACAAGCCTAATGATGCTCTTTGGACCTATTGAATAACATGGAAAAGTCCTATTGGATACATCCCATTTGAGCTGCTATATGAAAAGGTTCCATGACTATGCATTGATCTTAAAATAAAAACCTTGGATAGTATTTTGGATTTTCATATGACCATAGATTCTTCACAAAGAAAGAGGTTGATCAATCTTAACCTTCTTAATTAAAATTGAAGAATCATCTTGATGCATAACAAGTTAGAACATTTCAACACCATATCTCATCATGATGTTTGAGCAAGATAATTTAATTTCAAACCTAACAATAAGATCTTCTATTTCAATACATCATACTTCTTCCATTTAGAGAAGTTTAAATTTCAATTTGAAGGACCATACATCACCAACACCAATTACCAGTCTAACATAAAACATATCTATCATCAATATGAATGAGATAATTTTTTGATTAATGGACAATATTTTCTACACTATAAAAAAATATTTTTCTTCTCTAAGTACATAATGATTAATCTTGTATTTTATACTCAAAGGCCTATTATCCTTCAGGCCATGCCAAATTTTCTTTCTTATTTACTATTTTGTTTTTGTGTTTTAATAAAGTTAGTATGTTTAGTAAGGATTTTTATATTTTTTAAGCTTAATGATTAATCATTCATGATCTTTTCTTTCCTTTTCTTTGATTTATGAATATTCAACCAATAAGCTAATGATGGATGGGTGATTCATGGATGTGATGAAGATGTAAGAGTGCTAAATGGGTCTAAAGTAAAGCCTTGAGAGATGGAATACCAATGCCATAGAATTTAACCACTTATTGTTTTCTTCTATGCATCATTAGTAAAATAAGCTTAGATTCAATATGAAGTTGGGACTCATACTATGAGTTTTTAAAGCTAATGCCACTAGAGTCATAAGCACGTGATGGACTCACATCTTAGAGTATGAGCTTTGGAATCCTAAAATAGTGCTTGGTCATTGACAAAAAATGGGTGTATCATTGAAGGTTCTTATGATGACTAGATGAGTCTAATCGGTGTGATTGGACCAAGTTTCATGTGCTAGTATGCTTAAACTCCCTATTTAAAAGAGATTCATAAGCTCAAGAACATATGCATGTTATGTAGTAATGGATGAGTTCTCATGTTCGTATAACTCAAAAATTCCATGTGGTGATCGAGCACTCTAATTTTTCCACTGAATCTTACATACCATTTAAAAATCCTCTTCTTATGATATAAAAAGGAAAGATTAAAAAAAATAAGAAAAATAAATTAAAAATAAAAAAGAGATAAAAGAGAAAAATAAAACATGAAAATAATAATAATGATGAGAAGAGAAGGTAATGTGAAGAAGAATATAACACAAAGCCTATTGGTCCATGAAAATTGGTACTTTTACCATCCTACAACAATATTATAATTTTCAATTAAGATCAAGATAGGAGGTTGAACCAACATCCTTGCAAATCATAGCTCATGTTTAACTTATTGTCTAGATAACTTGTCTCTGAAATTTAAAAGTCTAAGATAATCTCTTGTTCATTCCTACCCATGCCCATGAAGGCCTAGAAGTCTTCCTCTTAGTAAACTTTGATAACACAAAATGCTACTTCCACCCAATTTCTAAATTCATTTCTTGTTGGGAATCATGACCCTTAGCCAATGCAAGACCATATGCTATCATGAAAATTCTAATTTTTGATCATAATAATGTAATCATTGTATTGATTGGGATTAGTTGGTATAGATTTTTATGCATACATGTAAAAATGGAAGAAAACCAAATTGAAATCCTAACTTCTAAATGATTTATGATACATTTTCCTTCTCTAAATGGATGAACTAAGGAATAATTAAGAACAAATGACACTAATAGTAGTATATGTGACCTTTCACTTGAAAGGAAGACTTGAAGGTCTATCCTCAGCATGTTGATGAGTAGTGGTAAATGAATATGATAATTTATATCTTGCAAGATGTAGGACATGCTCATGTGTTTCATGAGCTAAGTGAATGGTTGGCTAGTAATCTACTAATGTTGGACTCTCATCCTCCCTCTCTTTCCATCTTTATTTCTATCACTCTTTCCTTTTAATTTTTGCATTATTATGGATGGAAAAAGGTTGATCAGGTAAAATGGAGAATGAGATTTAGCCAAAGGGACAAACTCATGTTTGATGATGATGTCTCACTATTTTTTAGGAATACATGGATGTCCCATCAATGGGATTTACAATGATAAGAAAGGCATGTACATGCTATGGATTGGTCATAGTTATGAATCCTTTATGGCTTGTCACTATAGGTGAGTGAGCTTAAGCTCATCTTCTAGGATGGTGATCGTTGCATACTGTAAGACACTAGATTGTTTCTCCATTATGTAGTTGTAACTTGATGAGCATATTGATTTGACCAAGACTATCTCTTCTCATAATTTTCTTCTACTTGCATATTTTGATTATGCATTTGATATTTAAGTCATACTTCATTTTTTATGTACCTTGGTTTATTTAATTAATGGTACCACATATTTTAAGAGCTTTTATTTTGTTAGGGTGTGAGATAGATATGTTCATATCAATTACTATGTCCTTATCTTTAATTATTATGCTTGTGTTCTTTAGTATGTGCATTTAATTGATGTTATTCAAGGTTGGTATCTTGTAAATCAGTCGTGGGGAAGAGGCATAATTGGATATGTTTTATTCAATGCTTTTCAATTTCATCTACTATATATGTACATATTTTTAACATTCATCTATAATTATTTTCTTCATTTTTTCTTTGTGAATTACACTTACCATTATTTTCATGCATTTTTTTTCAATGATGGTTTAATGCTTAAGGAATTCACATGATTTTTAGCATTATTTCTATCTAACATGTTTAGGGGGATGTACTTTCATAATTGAGACTCATGGAAAAATTGGTCAAGGAATCTTAAGCCTTAGTTGTATATTAACATAAAGATAACATGCTTCAACTCAACTTGAATAATACTAGTTTGATCCAAAACTTAGAAGGCCCATCTTAGAAGACAAATCCAAAGGTAGCAGCATTTTCTTATTGAACTACAAGCACCAAGTATTCATAATTATCATCATCTAATTATGATATGAAATATTTATCAAATATTTTCATCAATATTAAGGCATATTTAGCTTTGTAGGCATGCCAAGTGAGTCTTCTTATTAGCTATCATCCCCTAGCTCCACTTCTTCAAGTGGTAATTTTGTAATGTGTCTTATGTCAAAATTATTTAGAGATTTGTAATTCCTCCACATTGACCTTGTCATGTATCTAGTCTTATTTTTATATCTTGGATTTTAAAGATATGGGATTAGGTTCACTTAGTTACAGAGGAATTATTAGACATTTAGTTACATTTTGTATGTCCATTGTAAGCTCTAGATTTGGGAAGTGTTTCATGAATCCTTTGCTCATAGTCATAGCATGTATAGTTAAGGTTTATATATTTTAGGTTTCCACCCTTGACTCCTATGTCACACTTCAAAATTATATGCATGTTCTAAGCTCCTTAGCATATTTTTGGCTTTGTTTGTACATCCTATGACGACCTGTTATCTTCTATTCTAGCTTTCCCCTAAAATTAATAGCGAGAAGTATGGTTTGGGAAGAGGGGTGAAACAACTATCTTACATTTGTATAGGGATGCTGATGCATCGTTTTCCAAGCCTATTTTGGCCTACTTTACCCATGGTATGATCGAAATTAGCTTTGAGTATGTTAATGAACATTTGTTATGCTTAGGAAGTAGTGAACCTCTACCATTATCTCATAAAAACTATAAATACTGAGAATGAGTTCTCATATAAAAAATAGATATAACCTTGATTCCATTTAACCTTTTCCTATTTATTTTATGTGAAAAGCTCTTTCTCCTTTAGTTAAGTTTATTTTCTTTCCATTTTATGTGTGTTTTAAGTCATCACTTTCACATGTGTAGCTACACTTCGTCAAAACGCTATCTTGCATATGTAGCCTAAAACTGCTTTGTTAATGTATAGTCTAGTATTTACATAATGAATAAAGCTAAGGATTATTTATTTATTCTACACTATTAATTTATTAAATACTAAAGCACCAGAAATATTTATTTTATTTTGCTTTCATTGAGCGATGATGATTCATCCTTCCCTAAGAAGATATGGTGTTGGGTCATCGAGGCTATAATTAACAGCTATTTATTGATTTTCATGTGTATTATTATAGTTATTTCATAAGGGATTGCAACATGTATGAATGATTGTGAGCATTTTTCTTGTCATGATGAGGGATTTTAATGCATGTGTATTTATAATTATTTTATTCTTATATTTATAAAATCCATACAAATCATAAAATATAAAATTAATAAATATTCTCTCAATTTCCCACCATGGAAACATAGGCTCTTATTGAACTATATGGACTATAATCTCTTTTATGTTTATTGAACACAAGAACATACACAAGTGTTCTTGGCAATCCATTCAAAATCATCTTTAAAGCTTATGACCAAAGCACATCACGTTCCATTGATATAATCCCACTAGTCATAGCTAGCATGATCCTTATCACTCTGGAACATGAATTTTACCATTTATAAAAGGAATACCATTCTAGGCATGGTAAGATTTTTATTTATTAGCCCTTCCTAATAATGGAGAACTCAAATATTCCCATACCTCTTTATAGTCAATATCATTAAGATATAAATTGATACAAGAGTCAAAATCATGTATCTCAACATTAGAATTAACAACTTAAAATTTTGACAAAGCATCTACCATAGCATTAGATTCTTAAGGAAAAAATGAAATTCTTGGAGTTTCACAACCCATTTCATATGCTTCACACTTACTTTCTTTTGATAATTTAAGAACTAAATTGCTTTATGATTAGTGAGTAAAAAAAATTCAACTTCTAAGAAGTAATCATACCAGTGTATAATTACTAAGACTCATTTTGTTTTTTCAAAAATAATCTATATCCTTGTATAGAAGCACACCATCAATATCAAATCTACTTGCATCTACCTTCACTCCAAAAAGCTTAGAGAATTTTGAAATTGCAAAAACTTGAATATTATAAATCTTTTCTTTCAAAGCTTATGATGAGAAATGAGTATGCCTAACTCTCCACCATATGATCTACAAGCATCATAATAGACCATGTTATAATCCATGGATGATACTAATCTTATTGCCAAAGAAGTTAATTAATAATTGCTAATCATTATTTTCTCCCTTGGACTAGTATAGGCTTTATTCTATATGGT
Source organism: Gnetum montanum (assembly GCA_015680685.1). Classification (NCBI taxonomy): domain Eukaryota; kingdom Viridiplantae; phylum Streptophyta; class Gnetopsida; order Gnetales; family Gnetaceae; genus Gnetum; species Gnetum montanum. The sequence continues at coordinate 955,674 of MNCI01007215.1, forward strand.
TTAGTTCATAGTGAGGTGTACGATCGTAATATAGTTTAATATTTGTTAATAATAATTAAAAATATAGAAATTTATTAATTAATCTATTAAACAAGAAAGTAAGTCCTAGTATAATATAGTGTGATGAGTTTCCATTTCCAAATTATTATGCACACTTTAAACTCATGCATCAACTACTAGGATTATCGAGGAAACATATTTTTATACTTGAAGTTAGATACACCCATTCTATTGAGTTACTAATATGCATGAAAAAGTAAATTATTTAGCTAATCACATTAGAAAGTAAATAACATGGAAAATAAATTACAATTAAATAAATCTAAACTAAGTTATAGTACTACAATAGAAGGAAATCAATCTTGATCTTTTCCAGTGTTCATTTAATATGTTTATGTATATTCCATTGAAATAAAGATGTTAAATAATTGACTCAAAATCATGTTGCAAGCACTCGTTAGCTATTTAGAATTCAAGAAAGAAAATTGCAATATTTTTTCTACCTACTATATTAATGAACATCATTAATTGAATATGTGAAGGATATTTATAAGTAAAATTGGGTATTATGATATCACATTGGTTACATCATAAGTTGACCTACAATATTGCAAATGTTATATCATATCCCATTGAATTATTATTTATCACACACCCATGGCTAACTGAAAACTTATCCTTGAGTTAAATAACACTTAGAATAGAGTTTGTTATAAAATCTAGGGGAGTGAATCAAACTGACTAATGGATTAACTAAATAATTGATAGAATGTCATATTAAAAAATTTTATTTGAGTGGCTTCAAATCATTAGAAAAAATATGAAGACACAAAATATTTACAAATTTTCAAGATCTTCAAAATTACCGCAAATGTGTCTTTAACTAGTTCTAGGTAGTGATGGCTTTTCTTGTCTTAGTAGCTCCTATACTTATTCATATGGATCTTCTTTTTTCATCCATAAATAGCTTATGATCATGTATAACCTAACTAGATTATCAATTGCTAGCACATCCCATGGATAAGGTAGCTGTAAAAGCATCTTATTGTTTGAGAGGAACTAGGTAGTGAAAGTGGTGTACTTGATATTAAACATTTATACTTATTTTTTGAGCTTGAACTCCATTTATAGTTTGTAGCTTTCATTTTTTCTTATTATAAAATTGGCTCTAATGTTTATAAAGTATAAGCATGGTAGCAACTTTCTTTTCTACCATCATTCTAAGCTAGCCAACTATGAGTAGAGTAAGATTGGCATATCAAATATTAGTAAATTATATATAGTACATCATCTTCTAGATGTGTAAATCCTTCATTTTTATCTCATTCTAGTTGATCATGGTAATTCCATTAAGAATGCTTTTTTAAGTTGTATCAGTTGTTTGCTACAAGATAGTGTTCAACTAGGTCTTGATCATTTGGATCTCCTTCTAATTAATCTCCATTTGTAGGTGAATCTAATCTAAATAGTATTTCTTAAAAAATTATTACCTTATAAATTTGTTGAATCTCAATAAAAAACTTATCCTTGAGTTAAATAACACTTCGAAAAGTGAATCTCAATCATAGACCATTGTTGAATTTCTTAAACTTCTACCATGGAGAGTTTTCTATTTTCTCTTGATAACCTCTTGATATTGAAATCTACTTTTGAAAAATTGCTCCTAAATATTACTCAAGCTTGCTCTCAATTACTTCTTCATTTTTATCACTTGATTTAATTTTCAGTTTTATACTATCAAGATCATTTTTTCTTCTTAAAACATGATAAATGGTATTTTGTAATATGTGGGATTTTGCATCAAACATTGATGCATGCCATGTTATTATTTGTCCCTCTATCTTCAATTGATGCTCCTTGGTTATTAGATGACTGATTGTATCAACATAAAATTAACCAAGAAACTTGAAAGCAACAATCCATATGGGATCATTAAGTTTAATGCAAAGTTAGATGACTTGATCTTATAACCTTTTAATTTTTAATGGAGCCTACTATAACTAGGCTTAAGAAAGCACAAGATTTTCTTTTATTATGATCAATTACAATTGTACAACTATGATGTCTTCAAGGATGTTCTAAATTGTTAGCCAAATTCATAATAGTCTATCTAGTGGTTCTTTGTATTGCACTGCGGCCATGCTTCCTTCTCCTTAAATAACTACTTCTCATGATGCTTGGATGTCTTCTATGATGAAAAATTCTTAGATGGTACCATAGGAACATTCAAGGACTTACTAATATGATATAGTAACAACTCCAAAACTATTTGTTGACCTTCATGAAGCATGATCATGATGATTTCTCTTTCACTAAAGTCTAATGTGATTTGGAGGTATTAATTTTTGTAACATTTATTGTACGAAGTCTAAGATATTAGAAATAGTTTCATGGCTGTTGAAATTAAGATGACTATACACTGTGAATATAACACAATCCATGGTGATATATGTATCATACTTAAAATATAAACAAAGAACGTAATGAATAAGAATAGTATTAAATCAAGTGTCTCCATTATTATGTTATGTTTTTCCCACTAGAAAAACAACAATCAAGAATTATATAGATGTAATAGAATAGTCACATTCAAAGAATAAATAGACGCAATAAATAATTAACATTAGTTAAGAAACATAAAAAATATAATTATCCATAAATAAGTATAAACTTTAAGTCATATAAGATAAATCATATAAGATAAAACACCATAGAACAAGAAGTCATGATGTTACTGAATGTAGACATCAACTAGCATATGAAGCCTATTATAACACACCAAATATTTAATACCACCCCAAAAGCTTACCATAAAAATTAGTAATGTTTCTTTACTATCTACAATCAAATCACTGGCATTAAATAAAGAAATTATAATAAGCATCATATTATTATTGAACTCTATAATTCCACATAAATTAGAGATTTATATGCAAAATCAATGGTGTGGAGTAATGAGTTAAAGTGGAATTCCTATTTAAGAATACATTTAAAAAATGAGAACCATAAGAAACATAAAAATTTATCAATTTAGTCTCTAACTAGTAAAGCCAATATAATCATTAACATAATATGATTATAGTAATATTGTTTTCTAAATGAATATTGTAAATTATTTTGATCAATTTAAAGAATTTTTGAAATTCAAGAAAAATAACTAGGAATTTCAAGGGAAAATTTCTCCTTCAAAATATATTACAAAATTACTAAATTTTAAACCCTAAAAAAGAAACACATGTTTTTCATGATATGTTATAGTTTAAATAAGTTCAGCATCCAACAAAAGGGGTTATAACAATGTTAATATAGATAAGGGAAGTAAATAGCTAGAATAATAAATCAATAAAAAAGTATATATCTATGCTCATAAGATTATTAGAAATATTTGATGATGATTCAAGTTTCAATTATAATATACAATACTCCATCATGTATTATTTAGGAACCATATGAATTTTACAAGATGGCAATGGAACATCTTAAGTTGGCTCTTTGATTGCAGGTTTATTAGACATATTTATCATATGTATTTGAAATTCATTGAAAGTATCCAAGAGAAATGGTGGCATCATGATGGAATAACACTGAAGTTCATATCCATTTTTCAAGATAAATTTTAATAACTTTGTATAATGAGCTATGAAGCTATTAGTTACAACTTCTTTATGCAAATTACTAACCATAGTCTCTAACTTCTTTTTCTCTATGTTAAAGGTTTGTGATAATTTATTCTTTTGAGTAGTAACATCCTTCATATGATTTTCTAAAGAGTAAATCTTATCTTGGTTTTCCAAGATCTTATTTTGCAATACTAACTTATCATCCTCTAGCTTCATATTTCTCATAATTAATTCTTCCATTCTTCTTGGAGCTCCTTCTTAGTACTAGAATCCATTCTTATCTATTTTAGTGAAACTAATTCTTGTGATTTTTTCTTTATAAATTTTAATGCACCTTCAACATCTTTTTTCTTACTCTTCATAAGAAAAAATCAAATCTTCATCAAACTCTTTATTTTATGATAAAGTAACATAAAAAAATATTTCATTATTTCTTAGCATTACACCATAAGCTTCTGCTTTAAAATAATGTAACATAATGATGTAGTTCATATACATCAAATCATATAATAGATGACTACTCATTGTGATGGAATTTACTTTAAAAAGCTAGCTAAGATCTATATTCATCATGCCTTTGATCAACGATGGAAAATTATCTACATTTAAATGTTGAAAATCATTCCATCTAACTTTATTATATAGTGTTGTCTTCATGAGACTCTTTTCTACTAATTCCCTAAAAAATTGATGGTCACCTCTAGATCAATAATCTTATTCTAAAAACTATGGTGTTTCATCACCACATGCACCCTAGAGAAAGTCAATTAGTTAGAATCAATCTTACTCCATCCCTCATAATGAACATCAGTAAACTAATTTATTTCTGAAATCCCCATGATAGTTTTCTCAAAATTTGAGAAGGCTTAAAGAAATAACTATAAAACTAACTCTCTGTTCTTACTTTTCACCATCACCATGATTTTCAAAATGTTGGAATTATTAAATACTTTGATAAATGTGGATAAAATATAGTCATATGAAAAATGCGAAGTAAATATTGTATAGTAAAATAGTTCCTACCACTTCATCTCAATCTTTAAAATGGACAACCAATCCACACAACTTTCTTCCTTCATTGTGATATAGAGCAAACTAGCAAAGGCCACGATATAGTATTTTTCTATCTTTCACAATAATATGATATGCAATTGATGTTAGTAAAAATATATTATGATATCTTAAACTATAAAATAAGAATTCTCATGCTAGCAGCATTGTAGGCATTTCTCCATTCATCCTCATACATAAAGCCCTTTTGTAGCTAGTGCCTCTAGAATACCACCTCCTTTAGAGCATAATCAGTATTCATATTTTGCAAGAAAACTTATAAAAATATTTCTTGAATTTTTCAAAACCTCTAGAACTTTACAAATTAATATATGAATCAATTGTTACTATAAAGCTTGGCCAACTTGTTAAGCATCACATCATTTCTTAGCACTGTGAACTCAACAAATGGTCTTAAGTAAGATCTTCATAATTTTGCATCATGGCTTGACTTCACTATGTTTGTGACTAATGTTAGATCATATTAATGGTACTAAACACTAATCCTATGAGCAACATATCTAACAAACTCTTCTTTAGATAGAAGTAGATCAAAATTCCTTTTTTGTTTAACATTGCCTCATAATGTGCAGCTATTGTAGAATGTAGTTTCATCTTCTAGATGTTATCCTTTAAACTAGGAGCTTTACCATGGGAATTTCAATAGTGACTTCTAGGTTGCAATGTTAATGATGATAATAGTAACAATGTGCCACCCTAGGTGTGCTTGGATGAGGTTGGTAATGGAATGTACTAATTGCTCTTCATTTTGGAGAAACCTCATGTCTTCCATCATCCTTTGGCACTATAAACCATTTCAACAAATAGTTTTTCTATAACAAAAAAAAAAAATAGATATTTTGAATTTAAATTTTAGATTATAAAATAATATCATGTACTTTAAATCAGATGTATTACAAATGATTTTTCTATCTCATAACTAATTTTCAAAACCTAAAATTCAAACTAACTTAACAAGGAATCAATAGAATCTTGATTTGTCTTATTGTTTACAATATTACAAAAGAACTGTGATATTTTAACTATGAATTATATCTTAAACACTTAATGATGAAATCTAAAAGAAATGTATTAATTTAGAAGTTTATTTACTAGTATAAAAATATCACTTAATTATCTAATCTCTCTCTCCAGTTTGCATGATTTATTTACATTTGAGAAAATGAAATTTTATAGTTTATTTTTATACTTACCTTTGCATTAAATGTGTCTAACTACTATCACATAGTATATTATCCATGGTGCTAATTAATAAAGTCATCAAAACCTTACTCTAATACCATATTAAATTTTATGATGTTTAAATTACTAGGTCCAAGATATTAGAAAAAGTTGTATGACTATTGAAATTAAGATACATATATATTGTGAATATAACATTATCCATAGGGATATGCGTATTATAGTTAAAATATGAACAAATAATGTAATAGAAAAGAATAGTATTCAACCAGGTGTCTACATTATGTTGTGTTGTGTTATTACCACTAGAAAAACTAGAATCAACATTTTTATAAATCTAATGAAATAATCACATCTAAAGAGTGAACAAACACAATGAAAATTTAAGATTAGCTATGAAATAAAAGAAATACAATTATCTATAACTAACTCAAAAATTTAAGTCATATAAAATAAAATACTATAGACAGTGTAACTAAGGAATCATATTGTTACTAACTATAAACATCAATTGTCATGTTAATCTTGCTATAACACACTTAATCTTTGATAGGAATGTTGTAAAATTTTTAGAAAATTGAGTTGCCTAGTTATTTCTTATTATTTTCAATGATATTTATCTAGTTTATGAGTCTAGTAAGATGTTGGGCTACTTTTCTTATGATATGGAACATTCTTAGAAAGTACCATGTAATCTAGCTCACAACTTTTGACAATTCCTTTGAATGGCTCATCATTGGATAATAAACCCTAGGGTTATCTATATTTACATAAGTTCTAGTACTTGGAGTGCTATTTTGCATCATGTTTGGCTAAACACCTATGGTCCTTATTATAGGAATAGTGCCTATTAGTATTGATGTTACTGTTGCTATGAAGATGCTTATTGCTACAACCTTGATGTTTAGAGATGATGATGTCTCTTGATAGTTTTTTCTAGATGGTACCAATTTCATCTTTGAATAAGAGACATTCTCAACTTGCCTAATAGTAGTGTTAGTATACCCTATTATGAGGATGAAAGTTCTCTCTACCCAACCATATAAGTCATAAGCACCCATGTGCGACCAAATTATAATCTATGGATGGGAAAATATTGCATTCTAGCTAATTAATATAAGGTTTTTGATCATTACCTTCTTACTAAACTTAATAAGGATCAAGGTGTATGTTTTAATTCACATTAAGGCATATGATGTAATGATGTTAATTTGCTATTGTGGTGGTAGAGTAAAATATAACAAATGAATAATAGAATCTATTATCTAAGGAACTATGAAAATAATATGTTGAACAATCCTAATGGTAATAACTATCTAGTCTTACCCTTTTGTATATATCCTAGGTTGGTATAACCATCACTGAGATTACCAAGAAACTTGCTACTAGGCAAACCAAGCAAAGCATCTACTAAATGGCTAATTGATTATATGTTGCACTTAAAACCAATTGTGCTTATTCTACCAGATTATGATGATGTATTGAAAATTTATATGATAATTAAAATATAAAATACATTAGAATATCAATGATAATAAAAAATAAAATCTATTCTAAGCAATATACTCCAATGAGTATGAATAATTCCAATCTTTACTGCTAGTCATGAAGCATGTTTAGATACACTTCACTTGAATAAAGATGTGATACACTCACTTCAAATCATACTGTAAACATTCATAACTAACTCTAACTTTAAAAAGTGTAACTATAAGAATCTAGCTAAAGTAGTAATAAAATATGTTTGTGGTATGATAGTGGACTCATATTTCTAGCTACATCATATCTATAACATTATAGAATGAGCTATGATTTCATAGTCAATTGACATAATTCAATTTATCAAACCCTCACAAATGACTATAAACTCATTATTAAACAAACATAGAAAAGAGTTTTTTAGAAAATTTTGGGGTTATACAAACAACAAAGTAATACTACATACAAACATTTAACACTCATCAACTACTAACTATGAGTGTTGCATGTTTGTTTGAAAAAGTTACAAAATATCATGTCAAAACATGATTAGAAACAATGATAAGAATAGAAAAAACATAAATAAAATAAGATGAAATTTCATAAAAAATGTTGATGTAGGTCTTCATGTAGTTTATAGTGGTGGTGGCTCTTGTTACATCAATAGTTACTAAGGTTGCTTTCTAGGTGATGAAACACATTTTTTAGCATGCTTCGATGTCAGGTATTCAATGTTGGAGCCATGACATCATGTATCCAATGTTGGGGTCTTAATGTGACATCAGGTATTTGACATTGGGGTCATGATGCAATGTCAGGTATTTGACATTGGCAGGTATACGTTAGCCTATAAATATAGTGCATAGGCTCCCAATTTGTTAGTTAATTTTTGGTCATTTTTCAGTCAGAGTAGCGAAGCTCTTATAGTTTATTTTCTCCAAAGTTAGAATATTTTCTAAGTGCCCGTAGAAGGAGTCTAAGTGTGTATGGTTCCTTATTCGAACACTAATGTACATAAGCAAAATAGTATGATAGGAATAAAACAAAATATTTTGATAGTCCTTGTAGCACTGAGAATAGATTCATGTTTTCTTTAATGCACTCTACTTTCATGCATTTTAATTTAATGCGTTTAAATTAAGCAATTTATTTCTAGTTAATGAACACAAGCATGATCACTTTGAGCATACATATAGTACTTGGTAACCTAGCAACACTTAATGTTTGGTAGCCTAGTAGCACTATGTGTGTTCAAGATGTGTCCAGGAAAGTGGGATGGTTACTTGTGTTAGGCTAGATAGGAAGTAAATGAATTAGATCTTAAATTACACCACTTTTCATTCTTGTTATAGGTAATCAAGCTTATAAAATATAAAATAAGAAAAACCATGTACCTCAATTACACTTAAACCATATCCTTAAGCCTCATAAGTGTAGTTGGAAGGACAACGAATGTTCTCAATGCTCATTTCACTTCCTAGAGAAAACTAGTGTACTATAGAACTATAGGTCTACAAAATTCAACTAGATCACATGTAAACATCTTAGTGATTCGTATGGTTAGAAATAGGGGTACCTTGTTGCTCATCATTGGCATCATTGCTAGGGACCTTTTGGTTGTTTCATGCACTATCTAGAACCTAGTGAAAGGATTTAAATCATTGGAATGAAAATTAGAGTCATATCACATCTTAAGATTACTACAACAATATTTAGAAGCACACTGTGATTTTTATTTTTCTAACTAAAAATTTCTTCTTTGCATAGGAGCGATTGTCCACCCAAGTTTGATAAAATTTATTAGCCAATGCCTTAATAGTATCAAATAGTATATGCTCATCTTGATGAGTATGTACCAAACTTCACCTTCATCCTACACTAGGATGAACAACTGTAGTGGTGTGACATGGACAACAACATTAGCTTGCCACTTGATCAATCCATTCCTACATTGCTCCACTAAATGCTTATACAATATGGTCTTCAAGAATGTCATGCTAAGTATGTTGTGCAAGATACTGATGCTAGAGATCATCATCCCACTAAGGCACAACATTTACAATATCAATAGGTAGAACAGTGCTATGAATCTTTGAAGGGAAAAAAGATTTAATAATTTCCATTCTTGTTATACCAACAAGCCGGTGCATAACCCTTCTTTGAGGATTTTTCATTCAATGAAATTCCTCTCTTCGACTTTGGTAAAGGAGGTCAAAATAAAAACTTGCAATTCATAATTCACAATCCTAGTTTTGGTAAAAATGCATCCAATGACAAAGAAGGATTTAGAAGGGCATGTCAAGGCAAGGATGTGGACAAGAAAAAAGATTGTGATCATGGTCGTAATTGTCAAAGAGGTGGTAGTAGGCACCATGATGATACTGGTTCTCCTTCCTCTTCCCCTTCATCATCATCATCATCTTCTTCTTCTTTTAGCTCTGACCATGACCATAGAAGGTAAGATCATTATGGAGGTAACCAAAATGAAAAAAATGACTGATGGGACCAAAATGATTAAATGGATCATTGGGCAAAGAAAGATCAAGGGCATAGATGTTTAAGAGAGACACATCACCATAAACAAAGGGGTAGTCAAGGGCATTGCAAGCACCATGATCAAGGTCTTGATGAGTCTTTCCTTACTACCCAAAGTATGCTTAATATCGTAGAGGCAATAAGAATTCTAATAAGACACGTGAAGGATAGTTGAATCAAAAGCCTAGACATGAATAATATTTCTTAGTTTGAATGGGGATATAACTCTAATATGCAAAACCATCTCCAAGCTTTTCAAGATGCATGTGCCTTGCAAATATAGAAAATGAGTGGAAAAAACTTAACTTGTTCACAAGCACACTCATTAAAGAAGCAAAGAATTAGTACTAGTCCTTAGATCCAGAATCTATTAAACTATGGAGTATTATGCTAGAATTATTTAATGATAATATCAAACATACTCCAAAGTGTCTAACTTGAGAAGGAAAATGCAAGGATGGAAACAAGGAACACACGAACCCTTGGATGTCGCCATCGGTTGATACTATTTCTTAATGCACAAATGTTCTAGCTATGGTTATTCTCAATTGGATCAACTTTGCCACATTGTAGATGAGCTTCAATAAAAAACAAGAAGAAATCTTGGTGTTTGTGCCTAGGGATGAATATTAGAATTAAGTGCCTATTAGATACAAAGATTAATTGGGCAAGTAGCTAAAGAGGAGGGTCAACTAAGAAAAAGAGAAAGTGTAGAAGAATATAATTGTGATCCTTTCATTCACAAGAGGGTGGTTCAATTTTGTGATAGTGATGACAAATCCACATCTGATGAGGTGATAAATAGAAAAACCGTACCACTCCAAAAATTCTAATATGAAAGCATAGCCAAGGTTGATTAGTTATAGGACTCCATGGATAGTAGATTTCAAGCTATCCTCAAAATTGCTAAAGAGTCTAAAGAACAATGTAGTGATTGTGAGTGTAGGAGATACAAGAAAGTTGAATGTGCCTATCACAAAGGTAAGGACAAGATTTCTACAATAGAAGAGGTTGCATAGAGTAAATTAGATAATGATGGTGGGTATGACATCTACCAGTATGTACATCCTAAGGGATGTTGCACCATAGTGTCACATCTATAGAAGTTTGGGGTGTATGCCTTAAATCCATGACTAACATAAAGGCAAACATATAAAAGATTACCTTATCCTCAAGGAAACTTCAGGTAGTTCCATTGCAACCATATGAGTAATATCAACAATGGCAACAACCACAATCATGGGCATTGGCACCACCAAGGTAATAATACCCTTACCAATAGCCTAATTCATATAGTTACTATATTCAGAAACTCCTATCTCTATGTGACTCCTCTAGTTACATTTCTACTTTCCAACCTTACTACCACCCTTTTGATTATTATTGAACTCATTCTCCACATGAAAGAAGGGATACCACCTCTTACTCTTATCCTCCTCTTGGCCTTGCACATATTCCTCCTCCACCTACATAGCTACCACCTACTCCACCTATGTAGGGTGAATTACCACCTCAACTGCAACAACACAATGCTACGAGGGTTGTTAACTTACAACTGGTTCATCAATTAGATGGGTCAAATACTCTATCAAAGAAATGACCTTTATTTTGACCTCATAGTCCACCTAATCCCTTACATACACCTATGGTTGACAACCTTGTTCCTGCATCTTCCTTTATCCCAAATGCCTTCAAGTCCCCTTCAAATCAAAATCTGCCAAGGATCCATACCATCATGCTTACTCATATAGTATCTCATTGGATTCATGTTGGAAACCTTCCAAAAAAATTAGCCTATCTTGGAATTCCTCTGATTTATTTGCATATTTTTGGGAATAAACCATGCAAAACTCTTCTCGATTTAGGTTCTGGTGTCAATTTAATTTCTCATGAGATGTACATTACATGGAACCTACCTCCTCTCAAGAAGGGCAAGATAAGATTAGAATTGGTAGACCAATCCATCATTGTTCCATTGGGATTGGTAGAAGACATTATGATCAATGTCTGTGGGTGGTCTTATCCTACTAATTTTCTAATAATCAAAGTGGATAACTACAAAATGGATTTCCCAATCATCATGGGAAGGGCATGGCTAAGCACCATTAATGCAAGAATGGGCATTAGAGATCTTTTCCTAGAAATATCTAAAGAAGATGCATTTAGAAAGATTGAGAAGAAGAGAGTTCCATGCATCACATACAATGATATAGGGTAAAATTATGTGTAGAAACGCTAGGCCATAAAGCAACCATCTATCTCTGCATGCAAGCCATGTGCACTAGAAGTTGAAATCCAAAGGTCTCTATACATAGTAGCCACAAAATAGGAGGGCACCTAGTGGCTGACCATTGATTCTGAGTGTAGTACACTTTGCATGGAACTAACTGAGAGCTTGACATATGCATATGTGGTAAGCATGGATGAACAAGAGCAAGTTCATCATCAACTCTCTGATGATACTCACTGGAAAGAGTTGGAGATTCCTAAAACTTTCAAGCAAGAGCCCTTTGAACTAAAAATGATACTAGTTAGAATGGAATATGTGTTTTTGAAAAATGGAAAGCTAGTTATAATTAATGCAAATCTTACTCCAGAGAAGAAAAAGATGTTGTTGAAGGTAGTTGAAAAATGATCAACAACTTTTTCTTGATCATATCGTGAACTCATAGGGATTGATCCTAGGATATGTCAGCATCGCATCTACACTAATTTGACCATGAAGCCAAAAAGATAGCCACAAAGGTGATTGAACCCCAAATTGAAGCAGATTGTTAAGGAGGAAATTGAGAAACTCTTCAAGGTAGGGTTCATTTATCCCATTGTGGATAGTGAGTGGGTTAGTCAACTTGTAATTATGCTAAAGAAATATGGCAAGTGGTGGGTCTACATCAATTTTTGGCTATTGAATATGGCAACATTTAAAGATCATTTTCCATTTCCATTTGTGGATCATGTTCTAGACACAATATCTAGGAATTACTACTACAATTTTCTAGATGGTTATAGTGGCTATAATCAAATTTAAATTGCACTAGAAGACTAAGGAAAGAAAACATTCATGAATCCCTAGGGAACTTTTACATATTGTAAGATGTCATTTGGTCTATGTAATGCTCCTGCCACATTTTAGTGCTTGGTTCTAAGCATTTTTCAACAATAGATCGATAATTGGGTGGAAGTCTTCATCGATGACTTCTTCACTTATGGAGCTACATTTGAGCAAGCCCTAAACTACCTTCAGCAAGTGCTAAAATGATGTGTTGAAATCAACTTATAGCTCAATTAGAAAAAAAGTTACTTAATGGTCCATGTGGGCATGTTATTGGAGCATAGAATATCACAAGCAAGAATTGAGGTAGACACTAAGAAAATAAGGATCATCCAAGGAATAATCCATCAACTAGAAACTGTAAAAGATGTTTGATCATTCCTTGGACATGCTAGCTACTATCAGCAATTCATAGATAATTTCTCTAAGATTTCAAAATCATTGGTGGAGCTAACAAAGAAAGATGCTCCCTTTGTCTAGACTATAGAATGTGAAAAAGCATTCCAATAGCTGAAAGACAAACTTGTAGAAACTTCAATTCTACAAGTACCTAACTAGTTCAGGTTAGTTCATATCATGACAGATGCATCAAATTATGCTTTAGGCGCTATGCTAATGCAATTAGATGACAAGAAATGTCCATACTACATCCACTACACTAGCTAAAGCATTGTGGGTACATAGTTGAATTGCATCACCATAGAAAAAGAGTTGATGGAAATGGTGTTTTCTCTAGAAATGTTCAAGAATTATGTGTTGGGATATAAGATGTTTGTGCACATAGAGCACAGTAGCAACCACTTCCTAATGAACAAGCCAACTATGAGTCCCTGTATTATATAGTGGCTAGTGATCTTGCAGGAATTCAACCTTATGATGGTAGATCAAAAGGGAACTGAAAATGTGATTGCTAATCACTTGTCTTAGTTGTCATGGGATAACAAAGAGGAAGAAGATCAATTATCTGATATGTTTCCTGATGAACTCCTCTTTGTTGGGGCCATAACTAAATAATTTCCCAATGATCCAAAATGGTATGATGGCATTCTTACCTATCTTCTCACTCAGGAGATTCCACAAGGATTAGACCATTAGAAGAAATAGAAATTTCTTCACTAGGTAAAACAATTCATGGAGATCAATGGACACTTCTACAAGGTGTGCATCAATGGCTTAGTTTGTTGGTGTGTCCCTAATGCTAATCAACTACATGTTCTTTAAGATGCTCATGAAGGTCCTTGTGGAGGTCACTATGTTGGGAGATGCATGGCCATTAAAATCTTGATGGCAGGGTACTATTGGCCAAAAATTTTCAAGGATTCTCACCATTACATCTGCTCTTTTGAATGATGCCAATGAGATGTTAGAATGACTACTTGAATAGAGGGATCTCAACAATGGATTCAACCACTGGAATTGTTCAACATCTGGGGTATTGATTTCATGGGTCCCATCATGCCCATGTCAAATAAAAAGGCATACATCATAGTTGTTGTTGACTATTGTACGAAATGGGTAGAAGTAGCAGCTATCATCAACTATACATCTTCTACTACTACTCAGTTTGTATAACAAAATATTGTAAACAGGTTTGGTATGCCACATGCATTAATTTCTAATAATGGAACTCACTTTATAGGCACTACTTTTTGGAAGCTCATGCAATCCTTGGGGGTAGAACATAAACTCATAACACCCTACCACCCCTAAGCTAATGGTCAAGATGAGATTACCAATAAGGAAATCACAAGGATTTTGACAAGAACTATTAGTAAATATAGGAAAGAATGGAGCACAAAACTCAATGATGCCCTTTGGGCCTACCACTCAACATGGAAACTTTCTATAGGTTACTCTTCTTACAAGCTTTTGTATAGAAAATTATCAACACTTCCTATTCAATCCGAGCTCTATACACTTTCAACAGCTTGTGACCTTAACCTTGACTTAAGTCTAGCCCAAAATGAAAGACTAATGAATCTCAACCAGATAAATGAAAACTAATTGGTAGCCCTATCATCTAATGAGTTGCACAAGGCCTATAACAAAAGCATCATTACTTAAAAATTAGAAAAATCAAATTTCAACCAAGAGATAAGGTTCTCTATTGAAACCCCACACATGTACCTCAATGAACTAAGTCTCAAACATTGTGAGAAGAAACTTACATTATTTATGAGACTTTTCCTTTTGGGGCCATGATGGTCTATAGGCTTGAGAGCCCAAATAAGAAATAGTTGGTCAACATCCAACAAATTAAGCCTTTCCATTAGCATAGGCCAAATAATACAACAAAAGCCTCATCGGATGGACAACCACACTCCATATTTGGCATCTCCTCCTTTCAACTTAGTCATGGGGGAGATGGCCACCCATGCTAACCATATAAGTAGTTTCTCAGTTTTTCAAAAAAAAAAATTACACATTTTTTTCTTTACAACTTTTTGTTGTACACATTCTTTATTTTACATCTTTTTATTTTTATTTTATTACCGTTCTCTAATTTTTTTTACACCATCATTAGTACATTTGCTATTTCTTAAATATTTTACACTTTCATTTATATTTTCTTTTATTTTAATTGGTGTGATTTTCTAATTTTTTGTTAATAAGTGCTAAGTACGTCGGTAATGCATTACTTAATGGTGGTATATACTAGTTTATTATTTGATTGTTGATGTCTAGTTTCTAGCTTTGAATTTTGTTATGGATAATTAGTACATGGTTTCTTTTTCATGCAATAGCCAATGAGTCGACAACATCCATCCATCCATAAACTCTATGGTTTTCCTTGTTCTAGAAACATACAGTCCCTTTTTCATTAACACAACTTTAATAAATTTGTGACTTTGGTAGTTTTCAGAATTGGAAAGGATTCAAAGGTTTGAATAGGATGTGGCTTCAATAGGATTTGATATTCTTTGTGCCTTTTTATTTTCTTGGATGCATGTGTGTTTTCATGGATTTCTTACCATTCTGTGCCAACCAATAAAAGGAAGTTGAATACATCCTTGCATGGTGTGGTTCTTAAAAAAAATGATAATTCAAAGCACATCCTTTGGACAAAATAAATGCATACATCTTTGCATAGTGTGGTTCTCATCAAAAGAACAAATAAACAAATAATAATAATGATAATTCAAAGCATACCCCTTGGACAATATAAATGCGTGTGTCTTTGCATGGTGTGGTTCCCATTTCAAAAAAATGATGAAAATTTAAAGCATACTTCTTAGACAAAATAAACGGGCTACAAGCACTGGTTATGGGACTCATCCCCTCTAACTAAGGCCCTTCCTCACTTTCTAGTTCTTCTTTAATAAGGAATGGTGGTTGTTTTGTGAGAGTACTCTTGTATCTCAGGGGATAGAATAGTCTTAGAATGTTAATGTGAAGTCATTGAACATGGTTGGTTTTGGTTTGGACTTAGGATGGATCCTATCAAGTCATTTAAACACAAAATCTACAAGGGACTTCATGTGACTATAACTAGGAACTCCATTCCACTCTCTCTCTCTTATCCATCCATGCTTTCCATGTCTCACCCCACTATCGATTTCATGTTATGGTTCGATGTCCTGATTTGATGTGTCAAAATTCTTAGTTAGTTTATTTTGAGTTTTTTATACATAAACTTCTGTAACCATTAATCATCCATGAACCCCATCGACGCTTTGGTTTGAGGTTATGCAAGGACATAAAAGGCCTATGCCTACTTTGGGGAGGACCCACTTGCATATCTTTTGGTTGGATTAGTTAAGTTATTTACCCTTAGATACTCTTATAATCAAAGTCTTTTTCTTTAACCCATCAATGGCATCCAATTGTGCACATCTTCACAACATTTTTCCATGAACTTCTCTTTTTATTTTTTGTGAATTCTTACACCCTCTTCAAATATTTTCCTATGTTGAACTCTTTCAAATGCACTAGACCGCTTATCTATTTGTCAACCTTTCTACTAACACTACCAAAAGAATCAATGTACTATAGTCATAACCTAGCTAAGTGTAACCATTGACAATACAAGAAATTTAATAGTTATGTATTATGCATTGCATACTAATTCATGATTTTTTTGTGATTGCAGTGGGAAGCATGGACTAGAAGCATAACTTTCTTCACCAAGGATGATGTAATAGTATCATACAATGAGGATCATTCATGATCGTTAGATCTCTTCTCTCTCATTCTTCAACTACCAAGAGGCATTGGATGTTAGTGTTATCTAGGGTGTTTACTTTCTTTATCATGAACACCCAATTTTGTAAAAATTTATAACTCTATACACTTGGGCACTCAGAGTTTGTCTGTTCCATTTGAGTCAAACTGTATATCAGTCAATAATCCCATACCTACCCAATATTTTGTAAAGAATGTGTTCCTCCTCTTCTTTACTTGAGGATGAGTTTTCATTCAATCATGGGTGTATGAAAAAACACATTTTTTGGCATGCTCCAAGGTCAGGTATCCAACGTTAGAGTCGTGACATCAAGTATTTGTCATTGAGGTCTTGGTATGACATTGGGATCTTGATGCGATGTTGGGTATCTGACATTGGGGGGTATATGTTACCCTATACATATAACACCTAGGCTTCCAATTTGTCAATCAATTTTTGGTCATATTTTTGTCAGAATAGTGAAGCTCTTGCAATTTATTTTCTCTAGAGTTAGAATATTTTCTAAGTGCCTATAGTAGGAGTTTAAGTGTGTGCAGTTCTTTGTTCGAACATTGATGTACCTAAGTGCAGTAGTGTGATGGAAATAAAATGAATTCTTTTGACAATCCTTGCAACACTGACAATAGATTAATATTTTCATTATTGCACTCTACTTTTATGCACTTTACTTTAACATATTTAAATTGAGCAATTTATTTTTAGCTGTTAATGAACATAAGCATGACCACTTCAAGCATACATATAGTACTTGGTAACCCAGCAACACTTAATGTTTGGTAGCCTAGCAGCACTATATGTGTTCAGGATGTGTTTAGGAAAGTGGGGTGGTTACTTGTGTTAGGCTAGATATGCAGTAAATGAATTAGATCTTTTATTACTCCACTTTTCATTCTTCTTATAGGTGATCAAACTTATAAAATATAAAATAAGAAAAATCATGTACATTAATTACACTTAAACCATACCCTTGAGCCTCACGAGTGTAGTTGGAAAAATAATGAATATTCTCAACATCCATTTCACTTCCTAGAGAAACCTAGTGTACTAGAGAACTAAAGGTCCATAAAATTTGAATGGATTTTGCGTAAACACCTTAGTGATTCATATGGTTGGGCATAGGGGTACCTCACCACTCATCACTAGGTGTTGTCAACTTCTTTATGTTGAAGTAATTTAGTAGAGCATTTAGCTTCTTCTCTTCTATCTTTGGATCATTAACTATCCATTCCAAATTCTTAAGAGTCTCTATGATAGGCAGTATCTAAGGATATGAAAACTATAAAGGTCATTGATTAGCTTTGACATTTCATGCTACAAATTAATTCCTCTCTATTTCAAATATCTTGAACAATATCTACAAATCCTATTAATCATTCATTCTTTTAGTCAAATTTATAGCTATATCCTTCTAATCATCATAACTTAACTTCACTACTTGGAGCTCTAATTTAGCAACATTGAACTACTTTTACATTTTCTTTTTGTCTTTGAACATGTTTTCATATAATAGATACAGTACTAGAAATTATTATTTTAATTAATTTCATGATCTACATACTATTAACATGGCTAAATTAACATATCTAAAATTTACCAATTTTACGTACTCTGTTATGTCTTCTATATATAGGTCTTTGACTTTTAGCCTAACTTAATGGACCAGTGTAAGACTATCCAACATGAGTTACTAGTTTGGTAATTGTTATGTAGTAGTGTTGATCTTGCCCTTCTTCATCAAAAATTTCATTTTCATATACTTGTTTTTACAATTCCACATAACCTAGAAAATGTTCTTTAATATTTTCATATTTCTTGACCTTATTTTACCATGCATTAATTTCAATAATAGGTTTATGTCTTATACCATGAACTTCTATCATTGATAATATCCCATTTGCTTTAGCCAATTTCTTAACTTCTAGGTTAACTCAAGAAAATTTCTTCCTTATTTACTATAGGATCTCCTCTAGTTAATTCTTCTCTTTCTTTATGTTGGTTAATCTTTTATTATTAGTAGCGAGCTTCTCATTCTCTTCTTCTAAAGTAGTATTATATTTATCATGTGCATATGTATTGAAATCTACAGTTGAATATTCCTACATTACTTTATTTATTTCCATCTACAATTATTATTATTTAGCTATCAACTTGTTCATCTTCTTTGTTCTAAATTGTTCTAATTATTTTGGTGCTACATAGTTAGTAGGGTCTTGTTGTCACATCCCCATTCCCAAATGATGTTGCCACCCAACAAAAATGGTGACTCTTCATAATAGGTGTTATTATTATTGCAGCAAGCCTTGAAAGGGTAGTTGTAATTAAGACCTAAAAGGGCATGTTGTAATAATAGACATATCTCTCAAGGTGACCTTTGGGGATTTGACCTAAGTCATTTATAATGAGGCTTAGAGGTCATGCTAGGCATGGAGTGGCAAAGCTGGTAAGGTGAAGTGGAACATGAAGTGGATTGGACATCCCTTCTGGCCAAGTAATAGGCCTAACTATGGTGGCAATGTTGGATTTCTTCTAAGGGATAGATGGCAAAGGAAGAAAACCCCAAGCAATACTCTCAAAGCATGATTTGAATACTCTATTCTATATCAATAAAGCATTCTTTTTTTCCTCCTTTTGTACTTTCTTTATTATTTCCTATACGCATAATGTTAAATTTTATATATATTTCACATATGATATACTATCTTATTATGCATAATGTCTAATATAATGTATATTTGATGTTTTCTATGACATTCGAGGATGGGATGTCATAATTGTTATTGGAGCAAACCATAACCTAGGGGCCATTTAGAACCATGGGTTGACTACACCTTGATGATAAACCATAGAGCCATCAACTATGAAGAATCATGGATCACCAACCAACAAAATTCTTTCATGAATATCATTGACCAATGAAGATTTAATTACACACCATTAAGATTCATCAATTGCAAGAGATGTTGGTAAGATAGGAATACACATGTCCAGGTAACTCTTACCCTTCTTAATGCTATAAATAATAATTGATTAAGGCCATTGTTAAGTTTCTCCCAAAACATTTGTAACCATTACTTGAATTGATCTTGTTTTGTTGACACTCATTATTCTAAATAACTTAGAGTCATTTATAAGTTATCATGTCATCCATATGTCAACTTAGTAATGTCGGTTTGGTAGAACAAGTTAGTGGACCTTCTAAAATCTTGAAAATTCAACTTTGTTTTTGAACCCTGATATGATGTTCAATGCATAGTTCTCATTGAGATTATTTCAACAGTAAAAATTTCATCTTGACCAGACTTACAATTTGGGAGATATTGTGGTTTTAGGTTTCTTGTTATGCATGTATTAAAATATTATTAATTTTTAAAAAATGTCAAAATTTTAGTGTTGAGAATCAACCCAAAATTTTGATTTACCAACACCAAACCTCTACCCTATCATTGGCTAATCCACCATGTCAATCGCCAAGATAGAGTAGAATAAAATAATAATAAAAAGTTTTTAAAAAGTAAGCTAGAGATCGTGGATTCAACCTTGAGCCCTAGGTGTAATGATAATTTATTAAAAATTAAAATAAATAATTTAAAAAAAATTAAGGACTTTGATCCTAACCTTCACTTTTAGGGCTTGCAGCTACCTCTTGCTGCCACATCTCTAGCCATGGATTTCAGCTACCCTATCATGATGCCTAACTTTACCCCATGTCATGGCTCCCATTGTTGGCTTCAAGCCATCTGGCCATAACCTGTTCATTGCCTTCACCACCGTGGTTGTCGTCACTCTACCTAACATTCTACTACTCTAAGTACCAATGGTTTTTAACACTGGATTTGCAAGTGGACAGTTTTCTTTCTTGAGGTGGTAATGGTAGGATCGCTTGGCATGGCAAGTTTCCTATTCTTTGGTGATGCATCACAGCTAGCCAAGTGATGGCAAAAATCCTCCCTGCGCAGCAAGGCCACCCACACACTTTCTTGCTAAGTAGGAGCAACCCTTGTTCTAACCATCGCACAAGCGTAGTAATAGCAGCTATTTTCTACCATGCACTACCTTTTTCCACCTACAAAAAAAATAACTTTTTTGCTACTACCACACCCCACCTTGATCACTGCCACCCGCAATCATTTCTCTGCTACCGATCTTGAATGGCCGTTACCACCGTTAAGCACTACACAAAACCCTCATCACCAATGCTAGCATTATTCCATCCTTTATCATAGCTAATTTCAGGCACTGACAGAGTTGTCCATAATAGCCTATCCCAAGCACTAAAGGTGTAGTCTATGATGTAAAAATATGAAATTTCCATTAACTAACAAAAATTTTAAATTTTTATCTATTAAAATGTTAGTTTAAATTTTGGAATGTGAAAGGAATTTTCAAAATAGGAATTTGATGTGTTGCCAGCATGTGAAATAAGAATTCCGTAATTAAGTGCACGCGTTTGGTCTAGAGTAGTACTAGGATGGGTGACCTCTTGAGAAGTCTCATTTTTCGTGCCAAAAGTTTTAAACTCCAAAATCTATAACTTTTGATTTTGGAAGACTTTTTTAGCAAACAAAAAGATGTTTCCTATAGATTTCAATATTTTGTAGACAATGGCGAAGTTAGATATTTTCTAGGGAACCCCAAAAATTAGTTTTCACCCCTTACTTGAGATGGTACCTTAAGATGCTCAAAAACTTAACTTTAGTAGAACTTGAGTATATGATATTGATTTTGAACATATGAATAGTCATTTCCAACAATTTTTACACTTTTAAACTCAATGGTAAGGTCAAATTTATCATCTAGGTACTTGATAATTTGATGATATTTTGAAACTATCCCTTAAAGTCAACATCATAAGGATAACTAATCATGCTTTGTTGGGAAAATAACCTTTGTAGATAGTCTTAAAATTTCTATGGCATATCATTAGTCACCCTGCTAGAGTCAGTGTTCTTAAAGGAAATATAAAGATCATTACGAATAAAATAATATAATTATATATTACTAAAATTAGATAATGTAGTTAAAGATTATCAAATTAGTTGGAGAATCAATTGATGAAACAAAACGATCTTCAACGATTAAGAAAATGTATATCAATTCATCTTACAACCAACTCATACAAGAAAAAAACATGGAGATTCAAAATATCATTTTGACAATGTGTATGATACCAATAAAGAGAAATGATTCACAGGAAAATCCAAGAATGTGAATGAAAGTTACAACATACAACATACTTACAAGATCCCTAGCAAGTGAGAAAAAACTATCTACTATGTTCACCATGGGCCTTGGATTGGCATGAATATCGATAACCATGCATTTTAGCAAAGTTATAAGATTTGGATGCTAATTTTTTATGCCTACAAGAATTATTTCCATGAGAATATCTATATCAATTCCAACTAGATTTGGAAAAGATGGGATATAGAGGTATTTATAAGCAAAAAGGTTTTTGTGGAAGTTTTTCTTTAAGCCATACAAATTAGCATATTGTAGAAATCACAACATGGATGATTGCATGATTTTTTATAAAGGAGCTAAGTTTGAATTTATACAAAGATTTGAATAGACTTTAGAAAATATGATTTTTGAAATTCTAGAATTTGAAGTGATGGAAAAGAAAGAACAATCAAGATTTCAAAAAATCACATAGCCTTGGTAGTGATCCTAAAATTCTATCTATTAGGAAGATGTGTATGCATAGTTAACACACATTTAATTGTCAAACCAACATGTTCAGATGCTAGACTATCAAGGAGCATACCTAATTAAACAAATAGAAGAAAGTTTAAAGAATAAGCTATTTATGAGCTATACTAATCTAGTTTCATTTATTCTTTATGGAGATTTCAATGCAAAACTTGGAATAGTATCTATCAATATTTAAAATATGGATGTGTAAAGGAATCCTTGGAATATGAATCTGATTTGAAGAAGATATTTCCATCAATTTAACATGCAACTCCATTAGCTAGTGCATATTTTGCTTACTTTGAATCTTCAATAGATAGATCAGATGCTAAAATTTAGGAACATATGATGTTGATGGATAATACTCATCAAGAATCATAGTTTACCAATTACTTTGCTATGATAAATGAGGAAGGATTAACAACATTCTTCATTGAGACTTTAGATTATATTTCGTTTGATGTTTGATTCTTCCAAGTTACTAAATTACTAGAGTTAATTTCTAAAGAATAAGTGGAGAAAAATCAAGATCAAGCTTTGCAATCTTGAACAAGATCATCCAATCATATACCACTTTTGGTAGAATTACAATTACTTCCATTGATTCATAAGGTTCATCAAGATTAGGAAGTATCTCATCCTTACTTTATTTGCTAAATCTTATTATTTTCTTCATTATTTAATTTATATTTTAATTAGATAAATGAAATTTCTATGATAATTCAAGTTGGTATTACATAATTTTCCTTGCCTTCACTTGGATAACCAGATATGAATTGCACTTTGTGTGACCCTAGTTAGAATTGGTGATTGGTGATTAGTGAATCTTTAATTTACCTCTTGTCATTATCTTAAGAAAATAAGATATATATTAAGAAAGTAATATTTAATTTTCCATATATTTTTGTTAGATGTGTCATGTTTGTAAAATAAGCAAGAAACAACTTCAAGCTGAATAGAGGAATCAAATTATTGGAGAATAGGATTATAAAAAAAGCATTGGAGTTGGAAAAAGATAGTGAATGTGGACTTGTTTGAGGATGAATGAAACCTAAGATGGGTAGATTGTCAAATCCCCATTTCCAAATGATGTTGTTGCCTAATGAAGATGGTGCCTCTTCATAACAAGTGTTATTATTATCGTAATAGAACCCAAAAGGATAGTTGTAATTAAGACCCAAAAGAACTTGTTATAATAACAGGCATATCTCTCAAGGTAAACTTTGGGGGTTTGACCTAAGGCATTTATAGCCAACCTTATAGGTCATGCTAGGCATTGAGTAGCGAAGCTGGTAAGGCAAGTCATGAGAGCTAGGTGAAGTGGAATAGGAAGTGAACTGACAATCCCTTTTGGCTAGGTAATAGACCTAACTGTGATGGCAGTGTTGAATTGCCTTTAAGGGATAGATGCCAAAGGAAGAAAACCCCAAGGAATAATCTTAGAACATGATTCAAATACTCTATTCTATATCAATAAAGCATTATTTTTCTCTTTTTGTACTTTCTCTATTATTTCCTGTATGCATAATGTTGAATGTTACATATATTTCACATTTGGTATATTATCTTATTATGCATAATGTCTAATATAATGTATATTTGACATTTTCCATGACATCTAAAGATGGGATGTCACACTTGTATTTGAATCTTATGTTAGGATAATTTATTTTGTAGTTTCTAGATTTCTAAATCAACATGTTTCAGCCTTATTTTTGTGATTACTAGCTTACCTCTAATAGAGAATATCTTAGATTGTACTATGATGATGTCATTAGGATTATTAATGGGATCTTGCATGATTTAACCAATATGGACAAGTCTATCTATCTTTTCCTCATTTTGTGCCACAATTATTATTTCCTTTCCTTTATTACTAATACCAACTACCATTTAGGTATCTCGTATGTTGGTAAAATTAGTAGAAGGCATAACAAGTATATTGAATGCTTCTTTTATATGATCTATTATGAGTTTTATAATCCCCTAGTCTCCCTTATGCTGCATTACCACTACTATTTTACCTTTTTTGGTTTCTAGTGTGATGAGCAGCAAGGTATCCCTACACCCAATCATATGAATCATAAAGCGTTCATGTGCAATCTAGTTAAATTTTGTAGACTTAATTTTTTCGGTGCACTAGTCTTCTAGGAAGTGAATATTTTCTTAAGGTCAATTGTTGTCTTCCCAATTACACTTATGATGTACATTGGTATGGTTAAGTATAATTGAAGCTTCTAATTTTTATCATTTTTTATTTTATAGTTTGGTGTTCAAATGTAGATAAAATTAATTAGATGAACTATTTTAAATTAACTAATTAACTAGTATTTAACTAATCCTAACGCAAATATTTGATCACACTTTCCATACATGTCTTAAATCCATGTATCCATTGCTAGGAAACCAAGTGTTATGCTACTGGGCATACCAAGCAATAACAGTGATGGGATTAGTAAGTGAATACATTTTACGCTTGAAATGGTTGTAGTTATGTGTTTAATCTATATTTCTTAATCACTTCATTAACTTAATTACTAGAAACATATAATAAATAATTGAAAACACTAAATGCATATACAAAATATTTAATCTATTGAAAGTGATGTAAGGTTTATTAGAAAGCTTATTTTTATTTCCACATACACTATTATGCTTAGGTACAACAATGCTCAAATAAAGACCCATACACTCAATGACTACTGCAGTGGGCACTCAAGAGAAAAATTCTAACTTTCAAATGGAAAAAATGCAAGATCTTCATTACAACTACAATCTCTATTGCTATAAATGTGGCTAGTGGATGCATATTTATAGCCAACTATAGACACTATGTTGATGGATCCATGTCAATGCATAATATGATGCATCAACTAGGCCTCATCGACAAGACCACATGACAAAGCCTCATCGACACAGCTAACAGAATTGTGACTCCTCATACCTCCACAACTGAATGAAAACTCGTCCTCAAGTTTTTTACAAAATTGGGAAGGTATGAAATTATTAACTGACCTTTAAAAAACAAAACAAATTGATTGACCTTGACAAAAAATGAAGTGCTCGAGTATACGAATCAACACATTACAAAAGATTGTGGTCTCCAGGACACAAAATTGAACACCATGATAGGACTCTTCAAGATTGGATAGCACGTTCCCTAATGATGTGAAGTGTGGTGGAGAAGATCAAATAGTCCCAGGTGATGGTGGTTCCTGAGGCTCTGAAAGACCTTCACTGGCTTCATGCATGGGTAGTAATTGAGGTGGTTGTAGCTATCCTACTACTGCTACAACTTCAAGTCGAAGGTAGAAAGCATCTATAAATGCTTTCATTTTTTCCTCCTTGCTTCTAAAACCATGCATTGTCCATGCAGCTTTGCCAATGTGGGTTGGAACAGGAACATCTTAGGAACATAGAATCACTGGATATAATTGCTTCACATTGACAAACTAGGCAGTGAACTATTTTCATTCAATGTTGAATGCCTTGACTATGTCCATCAGCTCCTAGTAGTCATTCATTCATTTGGCTAGATTCTTACCGATTGATCATTGATCTTTGAATCATGCTCTGATAACTTCAAGTTTAGTGTTTGTAGTCTCAATATTCTACTTGGCCTCTTTGTGGTACTTGAACTTAGCCTTGTATAATAGATATGAGCTAGCCACTTGCTTTTATAACTCTAACCACAGCCATCCTGTAGTTAGCATTGCCAGGTTTTCATATCAAAGATTGGCCAACTCCATATATTCTACCATTTCCTCAATTTACAACTCCTATAAGCAGATCTCCACTTTATTGTAGGCATTGATCCCATCAACGATGGGTTGCCAAACTTCTTTTCCCTATTGAAGTTGTTGAAGGGCTTCATTCATTTTTACCTTTCCCATCTAAATGTATTTTTTATTGACTTCCTTCTACAAGACAACCTAGTCTCTGTAGTGATTCTTCACTTTTTTAAACTTGAGGACATCATTCTTCCAAGTGGCAATCTCAATGGTAGACTTTTGGTGCGAGGCATGCACTTCCTCCATTGATAGATTTTAATTTTCTATGGAAAATCTCCTCAATTTAGTGTTGATGAATAAATTCCTACATTTGATATTTTTGAGCATCAACATTGCACAGGTGATGATTCTGTGTGGTCAAGGACTCATTCTTCTGGCACATCTATGCCAAGTCCTTCTAAATTGAATATGTTTTTACTTTAGCTATGGACTGGTTGAAGATGGTTGTTACTACCTCCTCCTTAGCCTTTTGGAATTATTCTTAAAGCTATTTCTAAGCTTCATCTCTTGTTACTATTAGATTGAGGATTGTAGGATCAGTAAGTCAGGCACATAGTTTGACAAACTCCATAGCCAAGTGTTCATTTTGTTCTTGAGTTGTTTCGAGTTGCCACTCCAAAATGATGCATTTTCCCCTTGCATTCAGTAGCTCTGACTAGGTTTTAGTGACATCTTCTAGAATTGGTTGCCTGATTCCCACCAATTGTTCTAGCAACTCTTTATGCTAGGTTGTGTTTAACTTTTTACTGACTATGCCTACAGACGTCTACATGTCTTAAAGTGTAGATACGTCTAGTATAGACATCGTGGATGCATTTAATGCTTCAACTGCATGATCAACAATAAATTTAACCATTTTTTCCTATCCTTAGTGCTACGTCACCAAGATAGGTATTCTTCACCTTCCTCCAAACTCACCAAGAAAGTGACAGCATTCCCAGATATTTCTAGGAATAGATGGTATTGAGATAAAGACATCTTCACCTCTTAAGCACTGGGATTTGAGCTCATAGTTAACTGTGTTCATTGGGTAGAGAAAATTGGACCATACCTCTCTATTTGGCTAACTATTCAGGCCACCTCATTAAGGTGACTCATTATTGATTAGTATATAGATGGATTCATCCCACTTGTTCCTACACATTGCTCTTGTTCACTCAAGAGCTATTCTCAAATTTTATGTAGACATTTAATGGCTGCATGGGCCTTCAGCATTGTTTCTCGAGTGGGTGGTAGTGGTGGCTATTGCTCTTCTTGGGTTATTTCAAGCATCTTCTCTTTCATAATCTTGGACCATGAGGCCAAAAGAGTATGCCTGAGTGTATCATTGGAGTAGCAAACAATTTCTACCATTTTGCAGAGCTTTCAAATGAGGCATGGAAAGGGTAGGGTTTTCCTTCCACATTCATTTTCTTTGAAACACTTTTCAATCTCTAAGTAGAGCAGTTGTGAAAGGTTAATAGAAAATTTCTTGCTTAGAGTGGTATAGGCTCGAGCAGAGAAGGCAGTCACCTTGGTTGGCCTTACCATTAGGTTGAAGTGATAGGCCATGATTTTGAAATAGATGTGCTCCACCAATGTGAGTGCACTACACCGCTTATGATCAACCCCATAGCATCACTAGGTCCACTCCTTCTTGGCCTCAAGATCACCTTATGTTGATAGTTCTACTAATTGTGTTCCAGTATCAGGCAACCTATGTGCCTATGTGATAGCTTCTACCAAGTAGGACACTTAGATGTCCTTGATTTTGATAGTGGACCCTAGCCTTCTATTGTTCCAGAAGAGGTATGCCTCTTCCATGTAAAATTTCCCACTAGATGTGGTTATTGACCATATGGGATATTTTTGTAGCTAAATTTTGACATCTGCTAGAGCTTTCTCAAGGAATGGCCTAAAGTTAACCTCCTAAAGGACTAATTGTTGAATTTCTTGAGACTTGATGATGTTAAGGCAAGCTTGAGTCAAAGTGACCTCAAGCCATGGCACAAGTCAAGACACTTCTCCTCATTATAATTATTCTATAGGTACTACTTCTTTTTGAATGTATCAAATAGATTCTACTTCAGGCTCCTCATGAACAGGTCTCATTGCATGGGTTATCTTTGGCAGTTCTTGGACTTGTTCCTATTAGCCCCTTCTAGTTCTGGGTCATTTCTCCCTTGGTTGAGATGTTCTCATTCCTATAGGCATTTATGTTTTGGTGCCATCTATAATTGTAATAAGACCATGGGTTAGCAATCATTGTATAACATGAAACAATTTAAATACCTTTATCTGTTTGGAATAGTCACACCTGGCTAAGTTGTGATTATGGCTGATTTGATTACTCCAATTATTATTTATTTATGTATTATCATTATAAACCATTCTGGAGGTTTTTGGAAGGGTTAACTTCCAAAAAAAATTGATGTTTATATATTGTTAAGGTTATTAATCTTTTGGGGGAAGTTAGAAAAATTTTCAAAAAATTTCATTGGAAACCTAAGTTTTGTAGCCCCCATGATAAAGATCATACCTTTGGTAAGTACAAGGTTGAAGAATAGATTGATTTGGACAAATGGTTGGGAAGTTAAGGGATCTCAAAGGTTTTGGGCTCTGAGAAATTTTAAAAACTCCCCATGTGTTATGAGCAAATAATAAAAAAATTTTAAGTGCAGCACAGTATATATAGGATTTTTGCACTATGTCAATGAGGCCTAGTCAATTGAGCCTCATCAATGAGGGAAGCTATGTCATCAAGGCCTTGACAATGAGGGTGGCTACATCATCAAGGCCTTGATGACATAGCCTCTGACCACCATAGATGACCATTGACTTTAGTCAAACTTGCAAAATATGAAGAGTTTTTGAATGAAATTAGGGTCAAATGAAAGCTCAAAAGGCCAAGAACTGTATGAAAACATGAAAATAGAATGTTGAAGCTCATAAATATGGAAAAATGGAGAAAATTTGATTTAGGAGATTAATTAAATAAACGGTTAAGGAGCACTAAGTGAAATACCCAATGGAATATGTGAAAGATAGGATTGTAGCAATGTCAAAGATAAGGAACCTTAACTAACCAAACCAAAAACTATGCAAGTGGATCCTCCCCATAGTAGACTTATGAACATTGTGCCCTTGCATAACTTCGATTGAAGATTTCATGACTCCCATAGTTGATTTAATGGTCATGAAAAGTTAAGGACCAACCAAAATAAATCTACTCAATAATTCCAACACATTAGACAAAGACATAGAGCATAACATAGAACCTACCATTGAGGTGAGTTATGGTACTATGGATGAATGATAGAGAAGGTGGAATGGACGTCCAAATTAAGGTCATAATAAGTCCATTATGGAATATATGTTTAAAATAACCTTGGAAGATCCATCCTTAATTTAGACCAAAACCATCCACTTTTAGTGACTTTGCATCACCACCCTAAGATCGATCCACCCACTCAAGACATGAAAGTACTTCCACAAGACAACCACCCTTCCAGAAAGAGAAGAAAAGATAAGTAGGGAGTAAGAGAGAGGGCCTTAGTTAGAGGGGACTTTCAAGCATAGTTACATGTCATTCTAGTCCCATAACCAGTGCTTGTAACTTGTTTATTTGTCCAAGAGATGTTCTTTGAATTCTCATTATTTTTGTTTATTTTTATTTGAAATGGGAACCACACCATGCAAGGAATTATTCATTTATTGTGTCTAAGGGATGTGCTTTGAATTCCCATCATTTTTTTCTTTTTTTGTAAATTTTTGAATGGGAAGCACACCATTTAAAGACTTATTTGACTCCCTATTAGTGATTGATATGGAATGGTAAGAAGTCCATAAAAAGCACTCAAGCGATCAAGCAAGTAGAAGAGTACAATGAGTATTGAGTCCCCTTGAAGTCACATCTTTACAAACCTTTGAATCCTTCCTAATTCTGAAACTACCAAGGTTACTAATTGATTAAAGGTTTTCTTAAATGGAAGGGACCTCAAATTTCAAAAACAAGGAAAATCATAGAGTTTATCATATGGAAAAATGATGTGGAATCATTGCCTATTCCATGAAAAATAAACCATGTCAAAGATATCAAACATTAGAATTCAAAAATAGAAACTAAACATTGACAATCACAACATTAAGCACAAACCATCATTAATAAACAATAGTAGTGACATTGTGTGCTATGGCAATAAAGGAATTTTATTAGCAAAAATAAGGAAATATCATACTTGAATAAAATAAGACCAAGTAAAATATATAAGAAAGTGTAAAATAATTAAGAAATTGTAAAAGGTACTAATGATGGTGTAAAATTAAAAAAATATGAAAATAAAAAATTTGTAAAATAAATAAGTCACAAAATAAAAAACATGGAAAACCAAAAGTAGAAAAACTAAGAAGCCTTATGGATAATTATCATGGATGGCCATATCTCTCATGACTAAATTGGAAGGAGGAGATCTGAAAAATGCAACATGGTTGTCCATCCGTGGAGGTAGTAGTTGCACTAGTTTGTTTTTGTTTGAGAAAAGGTTTTACTTATTGGATGTTGACCAACTACTTTTTATTTGGGCTTTCAAGCTTGTAGATCAACATGACCCTAGAGGGAAAGGTTTTCTTAATTATATAAGATCCCTCCCATAAATTTTGAAATTTTACCTTTTGAGGTATATGTGTGGGGTTTCAATAGAGAACCTTATCTCCTAGTTGAAGTTTTACTTTCCTAATTTTAAGGTCATGATGTTGCTTGCTGAATGCCTTGTGCACCTCTTTCAAAGATAGGGCCACTAATCGATTTTCATCTAGCATGTTTAGGGTGATTAATCTTTCTTTCTGTGCCAAACTTAGGTTAAGATTTAGATCACAAGCTGTTGAGAGTGTACAAAGCCTGAATTGAATCAAGAGCATTGGAAGTTTTCTGTACACTAACTCATAGGGATAATAGTCAATAGGAAGTTTCCATGTTGAACAATAAGTCCAAAGGGCATCGTTAAGTTTTGCACTCCAATATTTCCTATATTTGTTAATGGTCTACATTAGTATTTTTGTGATCTCTTGGTTAGTTACCTTTGCTTGATTGTTGGCTTAGGGATGGTAAGGTGTTGTTAATTTATGTTCAACCTCTAAGCATTGCATTAACTTTCTAAAAGTGGCACTTGTAAATTGAGTTCCATTGTTAGAAATTAGTGAACATGGAATCCCAAACCTATTCACAATATTTTGTTGTATAAATCTAGTAGCAGTGGATGATGTACAATCTGTAATAGATACTACTTCTACCTATTTTTTGTAGTAGTCAACTGCTACGATAATATATGCCTTTCAAATGGACATGTGTGTGATAGGATCCATGAAGTCAATGCCTCATATATTAAAAGGTTCTAATGGTTGATTCCACTATTGAGGACCTTCCATATGAGCTGTCATCCCCCAATATTATTGAAAATATTCATAAGACTTGATGAACTGGTGGGCATCCCTAAAGATTGTAGGCCAATAGTATCCTAACATTAGGATTTTTATGGTCATGCATCTCCCTACATAGTGGCCTCAACAAAGTCCTTCATGAGCATCCTGGAGAACATACAGTTGATCTTTGTCAAGGATACACTAATGAATCAAGCCATTAACACATACCTTGTAGAGGTGTCTATTGATTTCTATAAAGTATTTGGCCCAATGAAGAAATTTTTGCTTCTTTGTAAAGTTAAAATATTGTGGCATCTCCTAAGTGATAAGAAAAGTGAGGATGCCATTGTACCATATTGATTCTATGGGTTTTTGTTCACTTATTTCTCTAGTAAAGAGGAGTTCATCTGGAAGTTGATCAAAGAGAAGGCTCTCCTCCTCTTTATTATCCCATCCTAAGCAATAGAGGTGGTTAATGACCACATTCTCGATCTCTTTTCAATCTACCATAATGAGATCGAACTCTTTCAAGATCACGAGCCACTGTATGATATGAGGGCTCACTGTTGGCTTTTTCATGAGGAAGCAGGTTGTACTATGATTCGTATGCACAAATACTTTGTAGTCAAGCACATAATGCCTAAGCTTTTCTAGAGCATGCACCACTTCCATTAGTTCTTTCTCTATGGTGGTGTAATTTAACTATGCTCCCATAATTCTTTAGCTCATGCAATGGATGTAGTATTGGTGTTTCTTATCATCCATTTGTGTGACCACTGCTTCCAAGGCATAATTAGATGCATCCTTCGTGATGTGAAAGGTTCTAGACAAATCTAGTGCTTGTAGGATTGGTGTTTCTATGAGTTTCTCTTTTAATTTTTGGAATGTATGTTCACATTTTTTGATCCATATGAAAGGTTCATCTCTCTTTGTAAGTTCTCCCAATAGCTTTGTGATCTTAGAGATATTCTCTATGAATCATCGATAGTAGCCAGTGTGTCCAAGGAATGAATGAACATCTTTAATAATCTCTGGTTCACATGTTATTCCTTGGATGACCTTTATTATTTCTAGGTCTACCTCAATCCTTTTTTGCAAAATTTAGTGCCCTAGCACAATGTTTTCTTGGATCATGAGATGGCTCTTTTTCCAATTGAGTCGTAAGTTTGTTTCAACACATCTCTTTAATACTTGATCAACACATTCCAAGGCTTGCTAAAATGTAGCTCCATAGGTGGAAAAGTCATTCATGAAGAATTCTACATCACTAATGATCTGATGTTGAAAAATACTAAGGACCAAGCATTGAAATGTTGAAGATGCATTGCACAAACCAAATGGCATCTTATAATATGTAAAAGTTCCCTAGGAACTCATGAATGTTGTCTTGGCCTAATCTTCTAGTGCAATCTTGATTTGGTTATAGCCACTATAACCATCCAAGAAGATATAATAATAATGCCTAGATATGATGTCCAATACTTGATCCACAAATGGCAATGAAAAATGATCTTTAAATGTTTCCATATTCAACAGCTTGAAGTTGATGTAGACCCATCATTTGTCACCTTTCTTTGGCATAATTACAACTGGGCTAACCACTCACTATCCACGATGAGATAGATGAACCCTACCTTGAAGAGTTGTTCAATTTCCTCTTTGACAATTTTCTTCAACTTAGGATTTAGTCACCTTTGCAACTGTCTTCTAGGCTTCATGGCTAGGTTAGTATAAATGCAATGCTAGCATATCCTTGGATCAATTCCTATTAGATTAGGCTATGACAAAGCAAAGGTTGTTGGCCACTTGTTAATTACCATCAAAAACTTTTCATTTTGTTTGGGAGTAAGTTTGGCATTAATTATAGCTAGTTTACCATTATTTAAAAATGCATATTCCATATTGGCTAGTAAACTTTTTAGCTCTAAGGGCTCCTTTTTGAAGTTATTAGGGATTTCCATCTCTCCCCAACAAGTATCATCATTTTCATCAGAGATTTGAAAATGAGCTTGTTTAATTTTGTCCATGCCTTCAACATAAGAACATGTTATGCTCTCAATTGGTTTCATGCATAATGTGCTACTATCTAAGTTAGCTATCAGCCTCTAGGTTCCCTCCTATTTTGTGGCTGCTACATACAAATACCTTTGAATATTGATTTCTTGTGCATAATGATTGCATGTTTTAATGTGTGTACTTTTAATAGACCAAATATTTTGCATGCAATTTCACTATTATCATTATACACAATGCATGAAATATGCTTCTTCTCAATCTTTTCCAATTCATTTTCTTTAGATATTTCTAGAGATAGGTCCCATATTCCCATACATGAATTGACCATGCTTAACCAAGTTCTTTCCATAATGATGGAGAAATCAATTTTGCAATTTTCAACCTTGATCTCCAAAAAATAAATAGGATAGGACCACCCACAAATTTTTCTCACAATGTCTACTAATCCCAGAGAAATAGTAATTGACTGATCTACTAATTCTATATGAATGTTACTCTTCTTGAGAGGTGGTAGGTTCCAAGCCTTGTATATGTCATGGGAGATAAGATTAACTCCAAAACCAAAATTAAGAATAGCCTTGCATGGCTCATGTTGAACAATCTACAGGTAAATGAGTAAATCCAGTTAGATCTTTTCATGGGAATATTACCAACCTTAATCTAATCAGAAATAGCATGAGTTAGCATTATAGTGCGAATCAAAGGTGGAACTTGGTTTGAAAGGCACTCGAAGGTATTTTATGTAGAGGATGAAGGTATTGAAGATGTAGGATGATCAACTAGACTAGATTATGAGGGTTGAAGAGGGTTGTTAGGTCAAAATAAGGGTCTTTTCTAAATCAATTGTTTGAACCACTTAGCTGGAAAGCTAGTTGTGAATGTACAACCCTTGTAGCATTTTATTATTATGGCTATGGAGAAATCTCACCTTGCATGGATGAAGCAATGGTTAACTAGGTTGAGGATGGAGGTGTGTGTGTATATGAATGTAGAGGGTGGTATGAATATGGGTTTTCCCCTTGAATAAATGGTGAAAGTGTTTAATGGTATTTTGAAGGGTAATAGTGATGTTGAAATGAGGTATGACTTGTAGAACTTCTTGGATAGATAGGTTACTAAACATAGCCTATAAGGGTACTACTACCTTGGTGATGGAATTTCCCATGATTTTGGTTGGTAACACTATTGCCATTGTTCATAAGGTTGTGGAGGAGTTCCACTTGGATAGTAAGCTTGTTGTTGTTGGTGGAACTACCTTGGATTGCCTTGAGGATAAGGCAATCGTCTAGATGTTTGCCTATGTGCTAGTCAAGATTTTAATGCATACATCATAGACTCTTATAAGTGTAACATCACAAGGAAACATCCCTTTGGATGTTTATATTGATATATGTCACAATTGGTTTCATCATTAGAGTTATTTTCCACAACTTATTCTATAGTAGCAACTTTACCCTACCTCTTTGGTAGGCAGATTCAACTTCTTTATACCTTCTACAATTACGATTACTATTTGGCTATTTAGATTCTTTGATGATCTTCATAGCAATTTAAAATTTTTCATCCAAAGAGTTCCATAATTTATTAGCCTTTTCCAAAATATCAGAGATAGATTTTTAGATGGACAAAGTTTTCCCATTCACCACCTCATCAAGTGGTGACTCCTTGTCATAAAATTGAACCTCCCATTTCCTGATGGAAGGGTTCCTATTATACTCTTCTACACTTTCCCTTTTTCATAGCTCACCTTCTTCTTTTTCTACCTAATCAATTAGCCTTTTGATCTAATGAGGTCTTAGTTCATATAATCTCCCTTGGCATACACCCAAAGAGTTCTTCTAGTTTCTACTCTAAGCCCATCCATGATGTGCAAAGTTACTCCCTCTAAGAATAACCATGGCCAAGGCATCAATGTAAGAGTAAATAGTATCTACCCATGATGGCATCCAAGTGTTCATGTGTTTCCTATTTCCAACCTTGGATTTTCCTTCTTAGATTAGACACTCTAAAGTACATTTGATATTTTTTATTAAATAGCTCTAACATGGTACTCCATATACACATAAATTTTGACTCCAAGGACTAGTACCATCTTTCAACTTCTTTGATGAGTATCCTTGGGAAAATCTTAAGTTTCTACCACTCATTTTCTATATTCTTTAAGGCATAGGCATCATGGAAATCTTGTAGATGTGTCTGTGGATCAAAATTGTATCCCCCCTCAAATCTTGGAATATTTTTCATGTCTAAGCACTTGATCTGACTATATTTCATATGCTTGGTTGGAATTTTAATAGCCTCTACAATGTTAAGCATGCTTAGAGTTGCTAATAGAGATTCTTCATCATCACTGTGTCGATGACGCCAATGATGGTTTTGGCCACCCCTTTGGTCTTCGTGGCCTTCACAATCATTGTTGTCTTGTGGATCACCTTCATCATGATTATTTCAATAGTGGCTTCTATGAGAACCATCAAATGAAGAGGAATGTTTGAATTAGATGAAGAGGATGAAGAGGAAGATGGAACGCCATTACCACCATGCTGTCTACCATCACTTTTTCATTTACTGTAATCATCATCCTTAGATCCCTTACTATTTTGATGCTTGCTTGAATCCCTACCTTGGCTTTCTCTTTTCCCTAAATCTAGTTTATGCATAGTGGATTGTAGGTTCAAGTTCACACCCTTATCACTAGTATCATGGGATGAAAAATCTTCATGTTAAGAACCTTCAAGAGGAGGATCCTTATCGTCATCTTGATTTAGTAGAAATAAGGGATTAGTGTAATGTTTTTCCTTTGTAGCCTCATGGAGTTTATCTTGACATCAGTCTTGCTTGTGTTGTGTTTTAGTGGAAAAGTATAAATATTCTTCATGAAGATCTACAATGCCCAACTTTTTAAGGGTTTTAAACAACATCCTAGACATAGATCGATCAAGGGCCAAGACAATGTTGCCCTCCATATCACACCATCGTACCTATTCATCTTGATGTAGGATGAAGGTGAAGTCTAGCACATACTCCTCTGGAAGAGTATATACCACTTTGCACTCCTATGGGACTGATGGTTTGACATCTTTGTGCTTTTCAGAAGAAGAAGATATTTTGTAAAGAAAATAAAATTATTAATGTGCTTTTATGATTCTATGTATAGTGGGAATGATATTGACCTTGAGGTTCATACAATGATATTAATGGTATTTACCTAAACCTAAATAGTGCATGTTTCAACAAACAAAGTCCCTAGTAATGGGGTCAATGATGAGTAGTGAGGTATTCATATGTCCAAGCATACAAATCACAAAGCATTCACATGTGATCTGATCAAATTCTATGAACTTTATCATTTTTGGTGCACTAGTTTTCTAGGAAGTGAATCTTGCCATAAGGTCAATGTTCTCTTCCCAAGTACATTGGTACGGTTAAGTATAATTGAGGCATCTGATTTTTATCATTTTGTGTTTTATAGTCTGATGTTCAAATGTAGATAAAAGTAATTGGATGAACTAATTTAAATTAACTAATTAACTAGTATTTAACTAATCCTAAAATAAGTATCCCATCCCACTTTCCATACACGTCCTGAACCCACATGTCCACTACTGGATGACCAAGTGTTATGCTATTGGACGTACCAAGCAATAATGCTGCTAGTATTACCAAGCGAATACGTGTTACACTTAAAGTGGTCATACTTATGTGTTTAATCTATCTTGCTTAATTGCTTCATTAACTTAA